>PVIY010057161.1:0-13015 GCA_004026745.1 Myrmecophaga tridactyla
AAAAAGAAAAACAGTGGGAAAAAAGGTTTGGCATTATAAATATGTGCTACATCTATCTTTGGAGTCAGCAGTTCTACTTGTATTTACCAATGAAAAATGAACATGTCTTAATGATGTTCACAATAGCCAAAAATTGGCAACAGTCCAAATAGCCATCAAAAGGAGATTGTATGCACAAATCGTTGTTTATTCATACAACGGAGTACTACTTAGCAATAAAAAAGAATGAATCACTGATATATGTAACCACATTTATGAATATCACAGACATTATACTGAGTCACAGAAGCTGGACACAAAAAAGCACACCCTGTGTGGTTCCATTTATATGAGTTCTAAAGCAGGTAAAACTATGATGAAAAGAACCAGAATAGGATATATTGCCTGGCTAAGGAAACAAGGGGATTTTCTGGGAAGATGGAAATATTCTAAACAATGATAGGGCATAGTCTGTTTATTAAAATTGTACAGTTAAGTTCTGTATATTCAATGTACGTAAATTTTACCTAAAGAAAACTGTAAACAGTAATTGAGGTGGGATGGGTAGATTAAGATATAGATGAAACAGGAATGGAAAAATGTTAATTGTTGATCCTAGGTGATGAATATGTGAAAATTCATTATAGTAATCTGTCTTTGTATTTGAGATTTCTAGTAGAAAGCTTGAAATGAGTGTAGTGTAATAAAATAAAATAAAATTTACTGTTCGTACTCCCAATAAGTGCAATGTCAAATAAGTACAAAAGTGTTCAACATGTTTCTTAACTCCTGATTTCTTCCCACATATTACAAACTACTTTGGAGAAGCCTATATTTTACTTTTCTAATTAAGATGTCATCAAGACTGTTGTCAAATCAAGGAAATCAGAATTCAGTATTTAAATCTTTTCCTTATTTTAACTTTTTAAAACATTATCTATCAATTAGTAATTTCTTTTATTGTTGATTGTACCAGATTTGTACAATGGTACACTCTATGTTAATTTTCTTTGTTTAATTGATTGCTTACTTTGAGGATGTGTTGATTTTGATAATTCTTTACTGGGATCAATTTACTTTCATAAAAGCAGAAAATATTTATTATATAGGACCTATGCTCTACAGTAATGTTTTTGAAAGTTGCTTCGTTTTTTCTCAGTTGTAGTTAACTCTTGCTTATCTGTAAATGGACTATTAACAGATTGGATTTCCACATTTTTTTCATTGTGAAAAATGATATATGTACAATAAAGCACTAAATTTAAAAGAACACAGCAACAGTTAGTTGTAGAACATATTTCAGAGTTCGGAATGGATTCCAGTTCTACAATTTTAGTTTTTTTTTTCTTTCTAGCTGCTCCAGGACACTGGAGGTTAAAAGAAATATCAATATAATGACTCAGCAATCATACTCATTTGTTAAACCCAATCTTCTCTGTATAATTCCACCTTCTCCTTTGAGCTTTCTCCCAGGCTTTAGGGATATTTGAGCTATGACCATTTTAACTTTCTCATGTTGGAAGCAGCTATCAATAATATGGGATAGGGGGATGGAACTGGGATAGGAGAGGACGGACCCTCTGGGTTTCAGGAAACTTATCTGTCCTAGCAACCCATCTGGAGGTTGTAGGTTTCTGGAAAATAAACATAGTGCATGGAACCTTTGTAGAATCTCAGATAAAACCCTGGTTGTTCTTCTGGGTTGGCAGGAATGGTTTTGGTTTTGTTTTGGCAAACCATGATAAGTAGCAATGTCTCGCTGAAGCTTGCGTAGGCGTGACTTCCAGAGTAGCCTCTTCACTCTATTTGAACTCTCTCAGCCATTGATACCATATTTGTTAAAATTCTTTACCCACTCCTGGTCAGGACGGCATTGTTGAGGGTTAGATAGGTAATTTAGGAGATGATACGACTTGGAAGATGTAAGATGATACGATATGAGGCCAAAGTTCAAGAAAAGAATCTAGAGATTCTGAATCCAGAGACTGATTATTCCAGAGCATTCTCAGTGGGTTAGGAAAGCCCCAGGAATGGAGGGTTTAGCAGAACCATAAAGTTGACTATTACCTCATTATTAAGCTAGAATAAAGTATGGGATTTTGTAGTATTCCTCTGAAATGATCATCTTTCTCTTCCACTCTTACACTGCAAAATACTAATAGGACTGATATGTTTTATGATATAATTTCTCTACTGTTTCTTATCAGTCTCCTAAATTGTGACTCCTTGCCTCTGATTAGGCGTGTTCTTCCCCACGGGAGTGCTCGTCACTGTTATATTCCTTGCCTTCAGTATCAGTCTTTCGAGTATATTTTCTTCTATCACTTGTGAACAAATTCTGTGCATGCCCTGGGAGTGGAAACAAAACTGCTCTTTCCACCCATGCAGTCCACCAAATTATGAACTCTAGGATTTGAGGTTTATAAGAATTTCCTGCTAGGAGGGACAAGTCTCTCCTGATCCTTCTCAACTTTTGTCTTGTAAAAGTAATCAAGCTCTTCCACCTCACAATGTACTTAGATCTTTCTGTAGAGAAACCATTCCTAATCTTTCTTTTAGGATTTTTTTTCTGTACAACTTCTCCTTTAGGAAATGTCTTCTACAGAGTTGAAAGGTTAGAAAATTTCTTTTTGATAAGAGCTAGAGTCTTTAAGATCTGATAAGAAAAGTTGTATTTTTTTCCTGTCTTTGTACCTCTTCAGGCTTCCCTTCCATTTCTTGTGTTTTTCAGGTATTGGAAGTGTTCTGGAGTCTCTCATAAGCTCTGGTCAGTTTGTTAGAGTCAGTTTGGATCTCGACTCTCTTAGGTGGCATATGTGTAAACCTTGTATTTTGCAAAGAAACACCCTTCTTTGAGTGCTCTCTTACCCTGTGCTTAATTCCATTATCTTATGTCCCGTTTGTGGACTTCTTGTTATATCTTCACTTAATATCCTATAGGTACCTCAAACTCCATATTCCAAATGAAACTCTTTATCTTCTCCCTAAATGTTGTTCCTATATTTCCTATCTCACATCAAAGTATTTCCTGTTTTCATAAATCAGAAACCTAGGAGTTCTTTTACATCTTTCAGGAATATTTATACTCACTGTAATTTATTACTAAGTCCTTTCAGTTCTACGTCTAAATATCTCTGGATTCTGTTCCCTCCTCTCTACATACCTGGAAAGTTGTTATATCTGATTAATTGTTCTCATTGTCTTTAGTCTTTTCTCTATTAGGTTATTGTCCAAAAATGCAAATGTGACCATATCACTTCCTCTACAATTCTTCTGTGATTTCCAGTCACCCTTTACATAAAACCCACATTTCTCAGGTTGAAGTGAAAGCCTCATCTCTTGGGATTCCTTTCCCTCCTGTGCTGTAGCAGTATTAGATCATATATAGGAATTTTGAATACACAAGCTGCTTTCTGTACCAAGAATGCATTCCTTTCTTCCAAATTTCCCAGTCTGATGAATTGCTGCTCCCTCCCTTCTCTCCAGTGGCTGGCTTAAGCACACCTGTCTGTGAAATATGCCTCCCTCTTCCTCTCACCTTCATTCCCTCTACTACCGGAAAGAGATACTTACTTCTTCTCAGCAGAGCATGTATCTATTGTAATGCTTGTCGCACTATGTTATAATGGCTTATTTTGTGCAATTGGACTGTGAGTTCTTTGAGAGAGGGTTTATGTCCTATTTATTTTTGCCTTCCTGGGATCTAGTACTGTGCCTAACATGAATGGCGCAAAAAGTTATTTTAAAAATGAATTTAGAGCTTAGTTTTAGAGTCTCTGTGGAGAATTTTTAAAGTAGAAAACAGCCTTGCACTTTTTTTTTTTAATTTTAGTGTGAACATATTGACTTAGCATTAAATCTCTAAAATTCATATTCATACTCTAATATTTTCTACACTTTATTCCCTGGCATATGAATTATAAATCTCCTAGGAGATAAAATATATAATATTTATCTAGCTCAGTGGAGGACAGAACTATTATTTTCGAGGAATATGTATTGATACCATGTGAAACATTATTTTGTTAATAATACAATTTGGAAGCAATCCTCTAAAGAATTTTATATTCTGAGTACATAAAATCATCTACAAAGTTAGTTTGAGCACAGAGGGAGAAAGATATTTCTCTTTTTCTCAGTGAGTAGGTTTATGGTGGCAACAGAGGAGGAATAGGGGCAGGGATTTTTTTTTTTTTCTAAGTACAAGCCTTTGTAGGGTAGTCAGAATCAAGGTCTAGGTGAGAGAAGAGTCAGATTACTGCACATTGCAGTAGCAGTCCTGTATCCCTTACACATAATTAGCACTCCTGTATCCCTTACAGATAATGCACCCCAAGAAAGGCAGTGAATAGCCTTTCTACATGTTAAAGGAACAGAGTAGTTATGATCTGAAATCCATCAAAACAGAAGAAATGTCCTGCTGATATACAGTGTATAAGAAAATTCAAATTCTGGGATTAAACCTATATATTTTTCTATTTCTGGTAATGAAGTTCAGATAGTGATGTATCTTTAAAATGTATAAGAGAAAGTGTAGAGCTCCTCAACTTCTTAGTCATTAAAAATAGTCGTCTTTGTTGCTGAACAAGTCAATTAGGAGTTAACTTCTGAATTTTTAGTCTTCAAAAAATATGACATTTTCAGTGGGAAATGAAATAAACTTGCAACTTGATGCTGTAATTCCTTCTGTGAGGTTTCAAGAAGTTGGATTTGTGACCAAATTGTGTACCAGACCCTCTAACCAACACACACGCATATGAACTCAGTAGGTATATGGGTCCATATATTTCAAGGCTTCAGACAATTAACTTTTTTTCTCTACAGATAACCAGTTGGAATAAAGGCAACCTATTTTATGCACAACCATGCATGTATCATATCTTATAAACTTTCTGGTATTTATAAATTTATGTGTTTGTTTTTCCCCTTAAAAAAGAATTAGTAGTTATTCTTTTACAGAATTTTGACAGTGGTTTAAACCAAAGGTAATTAAAATAATTGAATTACAAGTTTGACTTGAATCATTGAAGGGAAGAGAAGTGTAGATTTTGGTAATTTAAATAAAGCTAATAAGCCTAGAAAATGAAACTATAAGACTGTTTTTAAAATTAACATATTCAAGGGATTGTAAGGCAAGATTGAAAATTTTGGTAGATCATTGATAGCCAGAAAGAGAACTATGTGGACATTTTAGAACTGAAAATACAATAACAAATTAAGAACTCATTGTATATATGGGTCACAGAACAGATTAGGCATAGCTGAAGAGAAAATTAATGAACCAGAAGATGGGTCAGAAGAAAATACCCGAATAGAAGCTCAGAGAGACAAAAGGATGGAAAATATAGGGAAGAGTTTAAGAGTTATGAGATAAATGAAAAGGATTAATGATGTGTAATTTCAATCCACAAAAGACAAGAGAGAGAGAGAATGGGCTAGAAACAATATGGACAGACCTTGAAGCCACACGTTCAAAATGTGTTGTGAATTCTGTGAAGATAAATACAAATATATCTTACTTAAGCATTTCATAGTAAAATGCTGAAAATTAAAGATAAGAAGAAAAGTCTTTAAAGCAGCCAGAGGGCACAAATATTTTACCTTGAAAAAGCAACAATTATGCCAATAACTGACTTCTGAACAGGACCACTGGAAGCCAGAAGAATATGGAATGATATGTTTGAAGAGCTGATGAACAATTATTGAGCTAGAATTATATACTCAGCAAAAATATTTTTCAGGAATTGTAAGTGAAATGAGGGTATTTTTTTTTCAAATAAACATCTGGAGAATTTTTAACCAGTAGACTTGAACTGAAGGAAGTATTTGTTTTTTTAAACAGAAGGACCATTATCCCAGTAAGAAGCTCAGAGATGTAGAAAGTGAATGGCAAGGGCAAATATTTGGGATAAAATAACATATATATTGATTATGTTCAGCAAAATCATCCTGTGGGATTTTACATATATATATGTAAACAGCAGCATATAAGTTGGGAGGGGGATTCTTTTGAGTTAAAAACCTACTAAAGGGCAGGCCACGGTGGCTCAACAGGCAGAGTTCTAGCCTGCCATGCCAGAAACCTGGGTTTGATTCCTGGTGCCTGCCCATGTTAAAAAAAAAAAAAAAAAAAATCTATTAAATTGTATTGTTTATAGGAGGCATATTTTACATATAAATATATAGAAAAGTTGATCAAAAGGATGGAAAAAATATACCATGCAAACACAAACAAAAGAAAGCTAATATAGTTACATTAATAACAAAGTAGGCTTTAAGGCAGAAGTGTTACTGGTGAGAGAAAGAGGGATATTTCATAGTGATAAAATATTTAATACATCAGGGAGGTAAACAATTCTAAACTTGTTTGCATCTGAGAACACCCTCAAAACAAAGCAAAACTTTTCAGAATTAAAAGGAGAAATAGAAAACTTGACAATCATAATGGGAGAAGAAAAGAATTAGTTTAATTTATTGAGGTGAAATTCACATAACCTAAAATTAACCATTTCAAATAAAATGAACAATTCAGTGGGATTTAGAACATTGACAGTGTTGTGCAACTACCACCTCTGTCTAATTCCAAAATATTTCCATCACTCTAAAATAAAACCCTCTATCATTATACCTAAGAGTAAAATTGCTGGCTCTTATGGTAATTCTATGCTTAACATTTTGAGGAACTGACAAGCTGTTTTCCACAATGGCTGTACCATTTTATACTTCCACCAGCAATGCATGGGGGTTTCAGTTTCTGTATAAACTTTTTAAGAAATATAACCATCCTAGTATATATGAAGTGTCATTTTGGTTTTCATTTGCATTTCCTCACTAATGATGTTGACCATCTTTTTAATGTGTTTGTGGGCCATTTGTAAATCATTTTGGAGAAATGTCCACAAGTCCTTTGCCCATTTTTAAAATTAAATTGTCTTTTTATTATTGAGTTATAAGATTTCTTTATGTATTCTGGATACTAGATCTTTATCAGATACATGATTTTCAAATATTTTCTTCCATTCTCTAGGTTGTCCTTCACTTTCTTGATAATGTCCTTTGATATATAAATGTTTTTAATATTGATGAAGTCCAGTTCATTTATTTATTTTACTTCCCATGCTGATATTATCATAGCTAAGTATCTATTGCTAAATCCAAGGTCATGAAGATATACCTCTTTGTTTTTGTTTGAGTGTTTTGGTTTTGCCTGTTATCTTTAGATCATTGACTCATAATTAGAGCCTTTAACATATCCCCCCTCAGTAACTAATAAAGCCAACAGAAAAAGATCTGTAAGGATACGGATTATTAAAACAATATGAACAAACCTGAATTAATTGGTACATATACAGCACTACCCTATGATTTCAGAATATACATTCTTTTGAAGTATACATAGAACATTTACCAGAATTGATTATATTCTAATCCATAAAGCAAATATCATTAAATTTCAAAGGATTGAAATAATACACAGTATTTTCTCTGGCCACACTGGAATTATTCAGAAATCAGTAACATACAGATAACTAAAAAGTCCTTGTATGTTTGGAAATTAAGAAATAACTTCCAAATAATCCATGGTTCAAAGAAGAAGCCACAATAATAATGAGAAAATATTCTGACCTGAATTATAATGAAAATATATGTCAAAAATTGTAGGATGCAGCAAAAGTTGTGTTTAAAGGAAAATTTGCAGCCTTAAATATATAAATTAGAACAGAAGGACAAAAATCATTGATCTAAGTATCCCTCTCAAGAAATGAAATAACAGCAAATTAAATTCACAAAAGTAGGAAGAGAGAAATAATCCAGTAAAATAGGAGCAGAAATCAATATAATAAAAAATAAAATACTATAGGGAGGATCAACAAACCAAACATTGGTTCTTAGTCTTTTCAAATAATGTTGATAAATCCCTGCAACACTATTCAAAAAGGAAGAGAGAAGACACAGATCATGAATTTAAAAAAGGAACATCACTACAGGTCCTACACCTACAGACATTAAAAGAATAAAATATAATGAACACATTTTTTTAGCTAGTTTTGACCTTGATAAATTTTGAAATAATCCAAATTTTTCTTTTTCCAAATAGGCTCAGCAGCAGAAAACTTTCAGTGTTGTTCTGCAGAAGCAAGCTAACATAAAATTTGGGAAGAATATGTATATAAATAGTGACAGAATTCCAGCAGAAAGGAATGAAGTTGTATTGAAGCATGCTCTTGAGGAAGAGGATGAGAATGAAGACGAGGTGATGGGATTTCTTTCTTTATTATTGAATTTTTTTTTCTTTTGGGTTGCAGTGTACATTTATATGACAATCTTCCCATGTATAAAAGGTATTTATGTAAATTTGTTTATAATCTAGAAATACGGTATTTATGTAAATTTGTTTATATAACGAATATTAGACTGTATAACTTGACAAATAGGACATACTATAGATTGTATTTGTAAGCCATAGCTGAACCTAGATGTTTTGCCATAATAAACAGTAAAAGTGCAAATCTAATGATTTTTAAATTGATCACTCATTTATCATTTTGAATTATCTGTGGCAAGATTTTAGGTTTTGTGATAGCTTGACCTTGCCTTTTAGACTAATTTTGGATAGTTAACCTTTTTTTCCTCCAATTGTGCTGAGGTACTACAAAGTAATTCTAAAATGATCAAAGTTAAGTTTTTTTATTTCTTAAAGTCCTGGTAAATCTGCAAGCCATGAAATTGTCCTTAAGTATTTAATATCTTTCATCTCTATATCCAAATTCATTCTGTAGTCTTACTGCATTTTTTACTCTCTCTCTCTACAAAGTCTTCTGTTGAGCCTATCTTCATGTTTTCCTCTGAATTCCCTTTGAATATAGTTAATATCATGGGGAACTTAATTATTCTCATTAGAAGATTTGCCTTGTCAATAAGAGTTTAAGGACCTAATTGACACAGGAAGAACTTCTAGTTGATTGATAAAAGAAACTACATGAGTGTGTGTCCATGGCCTTCTGTGGGTGGGGGAACCACTTAGTTTCAGTGTGTACATTTTTACCATATGTTTTTAGATGATACTGTACACACACACACGTGCGCGTGCGCATGGTGGATGTATGGTATAGTACTGAATACAGACAAATAAATGAACTTCTGTGGTTTAATGTCTTTGTAGTGTGAATCAGTGTGTCTTGATTGGTCCCTTGAAATTAAATACATGTTTCTGAAATAAACCTTTCTGCTCTTTCTTTCTTAATCAGTATTCAGAGGATCTTTATATTCTGTAAATTCAGGGTGGTGAAAACAGATTATCAGTCTTGCTGCCTCAGTTTTTCTCAGCCTGTTTTATATAACTGTAACTGCAGGAACCATTATAGTAATGCCCTACTCCAAATCCATACTTCTGGAGTTACTTGGTGGTTTCCTTATTTTTATCTCTTAGAACATTCCGCTACTGTTATATTGCGTATCATTTTCTTTGTCTCTACTGTTAAAGACTCATGCTAGAGTCTGCTTTATTTCTTTTCTAACTGTTACAAGACTCCTTACTTTCAAAGTTTTCTTTCTGTTCACATTAGCCTCAATTTTAATCCCCTCAACCTAGCATATCATTTGCATTGTGCATATGAATCAGATTAAATCTTTAATTTAAATGTAGATTCCCATATCTGGAGCTGATAGAAATATGCTGTCTTGGCCCACTTCCCTTAATTAGTTATAACTCATGTCTTCCTATTATATCTAATTTGATCCTTTATTGCATATCTGTTACTTTTCCACTTATATATTCTATTTTCCATGTAATCTCCATATTATTTTGGTCAACTCGTTATATCTCTATAACGAGCTACTAATTCATTGTTTTTCAATTTTAAATACTCTAACATATACTTTTTTTTTAAGTGAAGTTGTGGGTTTATAGAACAATTATGCATGAAGTATAGGATTCCCATGTATCATCCCACTACCAACACCTTGCATTGATATAGTACATTTGCTATAATTTATGATAGTACATTTTAAAAATATATATATTTTTATTGAGATATCTTCATGTACCATTGTATCTAACGTATACAATCAGTGGCTCACGATATTGTCACATAGTTGTGTATTCATCAGCATGATTATTTTTAGAATATCAGTATCACTCCAGAAAAAGAAATAAAAAAAAAAACCTTACATCCCATACCCCTTAACCCTCCCTCTGATTGACTGCTAGTATTGCAATCTACCCAATTTTTTTTTACCCCTTATATAATACATTTTACTAATTATACTGTTAATTAAAGCCTATGTTTAACTTAGGGTTCACTGTGAAGTTTTTTAAAAAATTTATTTTGTTACATATAGACAAAACTAATATTTCTCTTTTAATCATATTCAGATATATATTTCAGTGCTATTAATTGGTTCATAATGTTGGGTTACCATCACCACCATCTATTACCAAAACATTGCCTTCATTCCGAATAGGAACCCTGTACTTTTTTTTTTTTTTTTTTAATTTATTTTTTTATTTGCATATGGGCAGGAGGCACCAGGGATCGAACTCCAGACCTCCAGCATGGCAGGTCAGAGCTCCGCCCGCTGAGCCACGGCAGCTGCCCGGAACCCTGTACATTTTAAGCCTTAACTTTCCATTTCCTTTCCCCCACCTTGTCCTCTAGCAACCTATACTCAGGATTCTGACTCTTTGAGTTTGCTTATTCTAATTGTTTCAAAACAGTGAGTTCATACAATATTTGTATTTGTCTGGCTTACTTCACTGAACATCATGTCTTCAAGACTCATCCAATATTGTTGGATATTGGATAGTATATTATCCAATAAAGGACTAATAGTTTGACATATCAATTTAAAGGAAAATGGTTTTATTTTTCAGGTCTTAACTGTTCAGGATCTTGTTGATTTTTCTCCTGTTTATCGATGTTTGCACATTTATTCTGTCTTGGTAAGTATCTTTTGGTTATATGCGTATTATGTGTGTGTGTATATATATATTAATGCGTTTTAGGCCTGCTTTTTGGTAAGCTGACCATAAGTTCAGAGATCTGTAGATCTTCATGCAATAAATATTTGTGAAATATCCATTGCGTGTAAGGCACTTACTTTTTTTTAACTTTCAAATGATATACCACTTCATGTATATATAAGAACCTTATAATAGCATACTTCTGTTTCTCCCTTCTTGCCTTTGTGCTTTTGTTGTCTAACATTTTACCTCAAGTAAGTTACTTCTTTATGTATTTGTTCCACACTATGTGTTCTTATTTTTGCTTAAACAGTTGATTTTTTTATAACAGCTTTATTGAGATATAATTGACATACCAAAAAAATTCATCCTTTTAAAGTATATACTTCAGTGTTTTTTTAGCATATTCACAAATGTGCAGCCATTATCACTATCTAATTCCAGAACATTTCATTACCCCCAAAGAAACCCCTTACCCATTTGCAGTTACTCCCCTTTCTCCCCTCACATCAGCCCCTAGGAGCCTCTAATTTCTTCCTATCTCTATGGATTTCCTATTCTGGACATTTCATATAAACTGAATCATATTGTATGATTTCTTTCTCATATGTGGAAGGTTAGGTTATTGATCTGATATACTTTTCTTTCTTAATAGGTGTTCACAGCTACAGATTTTCATCTGAGCACATTAGCTGTAATCCATATATTTTGATAGATTGCATTTTAGTTTCATTTGTCTCAAAGTATTTTCTGTTTTCTCTTGTGATTTCTTCTTTGATGCATTGTTTATTAAGAATATGTTGTTTAAATTTCACATATTTGTAAAGTTAGAATGGGCATAGCCCAAACACCTCTAAGGAGTGAGAGACAGATCAAAAGTGATGGTGGAGTTATACAGAGAAGGTAGGGTTTAACAAATGAATAGGGTTGCTGAATCATTATATTGATATTTCTTTTAGTCTCCAGTATCTTAGAGCAGCTACAAGTAAAAACCTAAAATTGTAGAATTGTAACCCATACCAAACTCTGAAATCTGTTCTACAATTAATTGTTGTGATGTGCTTTGAAATTTATTGATTTTTGTGTATGTGTTATTTTTCACACAAAAAAGAAACACTAGTTGATTGTGATGATAAAAAAAAGTATATATTCCTTCTAGCCTCCAATGTTCTGTAGCAGCTAGAAGGAAAAATCTGAGATGATGGTATGGTAACCCATGACAAACTCTGGGATCTGTCCTGTAACTGTTTGTTGAAGAGTGCTTTGAAAACTATTGCTTTTTTCTTACTTTGCTTTGTATATATGTTATATTAAACAATAAAAAAAAGTTTAAAAAATTCTACATATTTGTGAAATAAAAGCGTTCACTTTGGAAAGTGCTGTGAACAACATCCGCAATATAGCTTATCATTTTTAAGGCTTTGAGAAATTCTAAGAGCTTGTATGAATTTTCTTAGCTGGCCATATCCCAAACTTTTTTAGTATGGTGATTATTTTTCTTAGAATAATGAATATTAAATGCAATGTGAGTAATGCTGCTGTAAGTTCTTTAAGGTATATGAAGGCTTTTAATAAAATAATTTCTAGAGCATCAACTTTTTCCTAAAACTTGCCTTCACAATAGACCTCATCTTACTGTGGGTACTCTGCTCAGATCCCCTTGGATCCCTTTTTATAAGAGTTAGAAGAACCTGGGAGTCTATTACTACTACAACCCAACCCAAATTACTACGGTTATAATTAATCATGGTGTGTGGGTATGGGAGTTTGCAAGTAGGTCCCTTCCCTAGACTGGGACAACGCTGAAGGCAAAATTTGAACTCTGAAGTGTTTCATGGGATCAGGCTAAAGCCTGCCTTCTTGTAGACGTTTTTTGCTGAAGAGTGCATTCTTGTTTGGCTTACCCTTTTTCCCTCTCTTGCTACCCTCATTTTCTTAATAGTCTCCCTTTATCTGGCTTTCTTCAGCATGAGCGATCAGAGAGACATATGCCCCCTTGTCAAATATCACTTGGCCATAAATGAGAAGATTGTTTTTCTGAGTTCTCAGTTTGATTTGGTTGTTCTATATTTA
>PVIY010057162.1:0-13009 GCA_004026745.1 Myrmecophaga tridactyla
AAGGCCTGGGTTGAGCTGCAAGTGCTGAGATGAGGTATGCTGAGCTGCTTGGGCTGTGCTATGTTGAGTCTCTCATTTAAGCACCAACCAATTAAGTCAAATGTCATTCATTGCAGCAGGCACGCCTCCTAGCCGACTGCAGATGTAATCAGCAACGGATGAGGTTCACGTACCATTGGCTCATGTCCACAGCAACAGAACTAGGTGCCTTCACCTGGCCAAGTTGACAACTGAATCGAACTATCACATTGCCCTAGGGCATGGTGGTAGGGAGGATTACAATGGGGCATGAAGAAATTTTTGGTGATGAGAAAGATGTCCATCACCTTGATTGTAGTGACAGTTCCGTGGTTGTATACATATGTATATATACAAACTTACCAGATTGTAAACTTTAAATATGTGATCTTTGTGTATGTTCATTATACCTCAGTAAAGCTCTTTTTTAAAACCTGAAGTGCCTATCACATAGTAGACGTGTCTGTGACCATCTGCGGCTTCCTTCCCTCACAGGAACCCCTCCCTTCAGCCACACGAATCGTTCCTGTGCTTTTCCTTGGCTTCATAAAACTCGCTCTCAGGGACCATTATGTGCTCCTAGGAAGACTGCATCGAAGAGCACTTGCAGAGGTGACCAGGTGCTCTGGCACCCCTGCATTAGTAGAGATGGAGCTCTGTCCTTTCTGTCTCTGACTTCTGTCACTCCATCAGATGTTTCTTCCGGCTCTCCCTTTTCCCCCTGGTCAGCATTCTCTCTTCCAGAGGCCTGAGAAGGTTGAGCTCCTAGCAGTCTAATTCAAAGGTCAGATGTAGCAAATTTTCCCGAACTCATCATTATGGCTTTACTCTCGTGACCTTTGGGGAGGGGCTAAAGACACTATCACTGGCTAGCACACGGGATCTCCTTGGGCATGCCCTACAGTTTCTGCCTCCACACATGTGTCAAGATTATTAATTTGCTCCAGAGTTTATATCAAGTTTGTACAAATAATGGGAAGATTTAGGTTCCTCACTCCTAGACCCAGTCCCAAGGAATGCCCCACTTCCTCTTCATTATCCCCACCTGGTGACCTGTGTTGTGTGATCCCAGAGCTGTTCCACATGGAGAGAATCAAATCCCAGGCCCTGCCTGCCAAGCCCTGGCAGCTGAGAAAGCAGTAGCCGTGGCGAGCCTTTGTGCAGCCTGTCAGGGTCTGTGCTTCTTCCCCATCACGTCCACACAGTTGCCCTAGTGACTGTGTGACCCTTCTCCCCCTGCTGCTGCCTGCCACTGCTGCCGGGACTATATAAATAGAGGTGCGGAGCAGCTGGGCTCTCTTGGCAGTCACCATGAGGGCACTGGTCCTGCTCGGCTGCTTTGTGGCGTCGCTCCTGCTCTCAGGACAAGCAGGTATGCCATCACCCCTCCTTGTGCAGGCAAGACCCAGATTGCGACCCTCGTGCTTCCCCCAGGTTTTACTTTTACCACGTGGGTGGGGGTGCTGGGCGGTAGATGAAAACAAGGCCTTTATTACTCTGGAGGCTGATGGCAGTTGTACTCCTTGCTGGTCTCACACGGCTGTCTCACACGGCTGTCACCATTCTCTTTGCCCTTGGACCCAGGGTGGTGGAGAAAGCTAGATGCCAGGAAAGAACTGGAGAGGAGTTGGGGGCTTGCAGGGGAGGCCAAATGGAGTGGAAGCAATGAAGGGAACGCTGCGGACCAGCATGAGGCCTGAGGCAGGAGGCAGAGAGCTGTCTGCTGATAGATGCTGGGGAAGAGGACCCCCAAAGTAAGACTGAAGGAGGTTCTGAGATGGGTCAAAGTAATACAGTCTTCAAGTTGGGGGATACCCTGGAGATCATTTAGTTGAACCTACCCGGTGAAAGACAGAGTGGAGACTTCAACTCTTGCTGGAGACCTGGATTTGCATGACTGAGGGTGGGTGGGGAACTTCTGGACAAAGTGGGGGTTTATTTGGGGAATAGTGTGGAATAAGAGCTGGGGTCAATTTGGGATGGGGTTGGGGACTTAGGTTGAAAACATAATTGAGCATAGAGTTCAGAAGTCGAATGAGACCCAGTTGGGTTAAAGCCTCGGCTAGGGTCTGGGGCTTTCACCAAGAGGGGGGCGCAGGCGTTTGTGTGCTGTGGTTTTCCTTTGACATCTCAGCACTTTGTGTAGCAGAGGTGGTGGCTTGGGTTACAGCATGGAGGTTATTTATAGGCTGTAGAGGGAACACCAGATCATTTTGCCACCTCTCTTGTTCCTCAGTCTCCTGGGGCTGGCTTCCCCTTGGGGATGGTGTGTGTGTGTGTGTGTGTGTGTGTGTGTGTACACACCCTGGGGATCTCCCTTGGAATTCAGGACTCCCCCACTTTGTCCTTTCATAATTTGGCAGTCTTCACCTGGCTCAGCCCAAAGCCTTCTTAGAACTCCTTACAGATGGACCTGTGGGGGCCTAATGCCCCAGCTTCTCAGATTTTTGAGGTTCTGTTGCTTGAGACTAGGGAGCTGCAAGGGACAGTCCTAGCAGAGAGAGCTAGGTGGTAGGCAGGGGGCAAAATCCATTCCTTTGAGGGTGAAAGATGTAAGGTAGGGGGCTTAGACCAATGTATGTGCTGCTGGGCTCTGCCCTTGTCTGCCCTTGAGTTAATTTGGGCCCCATGGGGCCGCAGTGGCTGGGTGGTGAGTATTCCAGGCGGCTGTCAGGTGGCTAAGTATGGAAACAGCCGTGTAATTGGATCCTGTGCCCCAAGCCACTGCCACCCTCTCCCCTTCACAGCCCCTCCTCTGCTCCAACCCAGTCCCAGTTGCTGCCTCACCCAGGCTTCCCACAGAGCAGGGCTCCAGGAATTTTTAGCCTTTTAGGGACCTCCTTTATCTTTCCGCCCAAGAAGAGAACTGGAAATCTGGTATGTTCCATTGGCCTTCCTGAGGATCTTTCAGCAAAGACCCCAAGAGGTGCTCTCTCATTGCTGGGCTCTGTGGTGTCTGTCTGCCCCTGGCCTGGCTTCCAGAGGGTTGTCCACCAGTGTGTAAGGCATCCTCCCTTCTCATCCCTGCTCACCACCCGGGCTGTGGATTCATAACTCTGATGAATTTATCACTACTCTGCTCCAGTTGTAGATTGTGTACCCCAAATGATGGCTTTCTCTGTGCACCCTCCCACCCCCCCGAAAAGTTGTAGCTCACAATTGTGGCTCCTCTAGCATAGTGATAGTTGGCCCTAGTGGCTGATTTTCCCCTAGAATTGTGCCATCCCAGGTAAAGCCATCCCACTCTAAGGTAGCATGGTCTTGCTCATGAGGTCTCCTCACCCCACCATTGTATCTTTTTTTCCAATTCCATTTTGCCTGTCCTTTTGCTGGGCAGCAGGCAGACTTTCTCTCTAAATCTCCTCCCTTCCTGCCTCTTAGGGTGAGGATCCTGCAGAGCTTCTCTTCTTCCTTTCTTCCCTCCACAATTCTCCCATGTCTCTTTGGCCTCAGGCAATGGGCTCTACAGTCCCTGGGATCAGTACAAAGGACTCACATGGAATGTCAGGCTGGGATCAGGCCTTTGCCACCCAACTACCCTGCAGTCCCCATTCCCCTTTGTAACTACTAGGATCCTCCTCTTTGGCTTGGGGATAGGCCTTCTCAAGGACAGGGGGAAAGGACCCTGGAGATGGTTGAATTTGTTTCTTCACCATGCAGGTAAGAGGATGGAGAAATGAAGACACTCATTCAAGGTCAGTTAGCGAGTTAGTGACAAGTCACAACCAGGTCAATGCTATTCTCATCCCACTGAGGATTGTCTTTTCAGAGAAATCTCACCTCTCCTTGGTCATTCTAACTCTGATAGACTTAATCTGACCTTGCAAGCACCTCTCTGCCTGTTGGGGGCATGTGAAGGGGTAGGGGTGCAGATGAGGCTGCCCAGTGTTAGCTCCCCACAGGGGCCAGGACAAAGAGTGATGCTCTGGGTTCTTTGTCTCCCTGGAAAATGGGGCAGGATGGGGGTTGCCGAGAGAACATATTTTGGGGGTTCAGGCTATTGGCATTTGTTGCTAACAGTTGAATTAGGGACATCCTGTTCCTTTTGTCTATTTGCTATGGAGATTGGGGACAGACAGAGGATTCTGTTACCATTTATCCTTCATCCGTCCACCACACCCTGGACATTTCTGCGGAAGAGCTCAGATGCACCCTTGGATTGTCAATCTCTAAGTACCCAGGGCTAATATGCCCTCCATGAGGGCAGTGGTGACCAGCCTCCCCCACCTCCTCCTCACCCATTCCAATGTTCACGTTTCCTCAACAGGGCAGTACACTGCTATGATCCACCATGGAGAGGGCCTGAGAGACGATAGTGAACTCGGGAGCCTTTGGGAGGAGGCACATCCCAGAAGCCTTCCTAGCACCCTGCATCAATTCCTTGCTTGGTGCAGCTGGACAAACTCTGCAGGGAGCATCTAGTCCACCATTTCCCAAACTAAGTGTTGGGTGCTGATCTGGGATATATTGATGCATCTCTCTAAAAGAGCAGAACCCTTGGTTAGCAGCCTATTGGAATAGCAGGTTGGGAAATGCTGATTTTGTCCCATGTTCATGTATTACAGTTAGAGTCTAACAGTTAATGGCAGGGCTGGAGCCAGAATTCAGAACTCCCCACTCCTAGTCCAGTGCTTTTTTCCCACTTATTCCCCCAAAGGGAGATGTAGTTTGAAAGCAGCTGGCCATTTGGTGCTTGCTTTGGTGTGGTGGGCTAGAACAGAGAGCCTAATCCCTTGGGACATGGTGGAAGAAGGCTCTTTCTCCTTATTGACCTAGTTGGAGGAATCAAGGTCAGGACCTGAGTGTTGTGCATCCTGGTCTGGAATGAGGGTGGCAGGGGGGTGGGAGGGAGTGGGAAAAGGTGGAGTCCATGGCTGTGGGGTGCTGGGATAGAACACCTAGGCTTAGCTGTCTCTGCTGGGCACATACCCAACTCCAAACCCAAATCCATGCCTACTCATAGCACAACCCCTGACATTTAGATATTGCTCGAGTGCGCAAAGCCCTTTCAAACACATTGCCATATTTCATCACTTACTTGTTCATCACATATTTATGGAGTACCTACTATTTTTTAGGTGTTGCACTAGGATATTTCAGATAGGCATTTTGTCCTTGGTGTGATTCTAGTCCAGTAGGGGAAACAGGACACCTTCCATATGTGTATTGCACATGCACAAATAAGACATGGATAATTGTCATAAGGGAGTACAAGTAAAGTAAAGTGAAGTGGATCAGAAATTGTTTTGTAGATCAGGGAACGCTTGAGCTGGCCCATGAAAAGAAAAGTAAGATTCAGACATGAAAAGATGGAATGAAGGGAACTCCAGTAAAGGAAACAGTTTGAGCAAACTCAGAGAGTCAGGAATGAATGGAACATTTGGTGAGAACAAAAAAATACACACTTTTTTAGTTTGGGATAAGGATAGGCAAATGAAATGGGGTTAGTGGGAATAAATACATTGGGAAAGCTAGATTAGGGCTAAAGTTTGAGAAACTTTGAGTTAGGACTTTCTTCTGCAGGCAGTGCATAATCCCTGAGGTCTTTGGAAAAATCCGCCTGGCAGTTGTCTGTAGGAAGGAATAGATGAGGGGAGACTCTCATGAGTAGACAGCCATGTCAAAAATGCAAGTAAGAGGGTGTGAATTTGCATGAAGGAGTGGGGATGGAGAAGAGGGGACAAACTCAACAGATAGCTGGAGCAGAATCAACTGGACTTAACAACCTGGTGACCCAAGGCAGGGAAGGGAGCCCTTGTGGGTTACACTTAGCCCACTGGAAGAAGTAGAGTGTGTAGGAGAGAAGAATAGATTTGAAAAGATTGGTTCGGGTCATTATGAAGTTCAGATGCCAGTGGGATATCTCAATGGAGTTATTTAGCTGTAGTTAGAAGGGTAGGATTGGAGCTTAGGAGGAACATTAGGTCTGGGACTCGAGAAGTGAGATTCATTTAGATAAAGACTGAGGCTGTGAAATTACCAAGGGAGCTGCTGCAGAGAGAGACAAAGAAGAGGTTCAAGTACCAATCCTTGGGGACCACTAGATTTAGGGAGTAGGAAAAGGAAGATGATCCAAAAAGATACAATCACCTGAAAGTCAAGGGAAAGAAATGTTCTAGAAGAAGGGGTAGTCAACAGGATTAAAAATTCATGAGAAGTGTGGAACTGAACAACCATGAGGTCACTGAGAAGTTGGGGTGGGGGGCAGATTATAAGGGATTTATGAGTATTTTGTGAGGATATGGAGGCAACGTATTTAGACATACTTTTTCAAATTAAGGTTGGCATTTGGGAGGGATAAAGGATAGTAATAGCTTCTATACCTGGTTTGCAGGGATAGAAAAAAAATTATCACTAGAGAAGAAGACTAAATGTGTTTATGAGCCAATGGGGAAGGATCTTATATGGAGGGAAAGACTGGAAAAAAAGGAGAGAGGAGGTAACTGAGACTTCAGAATGCTTGATGAGAGTGGAAGAGGTCAGAGGTAGGCCCTATGGCACAATAGGCTGTGGTTCTGATGAGATCCGGTGAGGAGACTTCCTTTGGATGTCACACATTGGAGGTGGACTCAGTAGCTCCTGGGGTCCTTATTTTCTAAGCGCAAAAGTGAGCTAGGGAGCTAAACTAGGAAACATGGAAGGTGGCTCCTGACCTGCACTGTGGAGGGTGTGGAAGGCCACAGAGGGGAAAGACTCAGCCTAATTTCCCTAGAACCCTGTGAAATAGGAAGGGAGGGCCCTTTGCCCAGACTTTTATGATATCGAGTGGTAGGGTCAAGAGCAGATCTTGGTCTCCAGCGCTGGAGAGAAATTGGGCAGAACCTGAAAGAGGCAAAGCTATGAGAGGAAGTCAGTGAATCACTGCTTATCCACCATGAATGTCAGGCCTCTCGCCATTGGTGAACCAGCCCCCTGTGCCCAGTCTCCCAACCAGAATATTCTACAGAGAAGAGGTAAAATTTGAGTCCAAGCTCCTCTCTAAGACAAATGCCTGTTGAGTCGACAGTGGGTAAGACTCAGGATTTTGGCTCCATCAGGATTAATTATTGAAGTGAAAACTGGTGCCGGAGGCATGGGCCTGAGTTACCCAGGTGACCATCTTAGCTGTCATTCTTCCTTGTGGAATGGAGATAGAGCAAGTCTATAGTTTCCTCTTGGGTGTTTTCCTGGTTGCCAGGCCTGTGCCCCTCCTATGGCCCATGGCTGGGGGAGATGAGGCAAAGGGACAAGCTATGGGCTGGGTTGTGTCCTATCTTGTGTTTGCCTCGGAGTGCTGGACCTCCCCTTGCCCTAGTCTGCCTTTTCAGTGGCTGTCCTTCAGAAAAGTCTATTTGAAGACTCTCGTATCTAATCCATTTGGCTCCTTTTTCCCCCCTACTTTTTTTCCTCAGGGGCACCCATTCCTACCCCTACGTTGGCACCCTGCTTTGTCATCCACTCCCCGTGACAGACGTGCAATCAGGAAAGGTTCTGAAACTTACACCATTGGAAAGGCTAACTCAATAGCTTAAACTGTCTCTCTCTCAAATGACTTTGTTTTAAAGGATTCAGAATATTTTAGCTCAAGGAATGCCTCTCTAATGTGGAATTTCCTATTATTTTGGTGGGCAAGATCTTACCTAAAATCCTTAAATCATAGAATTGAGGCAATGACTAACCTGCTGGTTCTGAGCACAAAGAGGCTGAACTATAAATTGTGGGCTTTCTCAAGCTGATCCTGGATGAATGAAGGAATAAATGAATGAATGAATTGGAGTGATGGTGGGCACAACTTTAGGACTACCAAACTGGACTTGCTCAGTGTATCTTAGTAACTTGTGCTCATCCCCATCCTTGGCATCCTCAGCAGGGATGAAGGGAGTCATGACTGGACAAAGGATATGGGTTGGATTTAGCTGAGTTTCTAGAGATTTATCTCTTTCCTAGTCTTTATTGACCTGTGCTGTTGTCTTTCTCTATGTTGGGGAAATCCTGTCCCATCTGGCTTCAGGCTACATCCCTCTCCAGCCTGGAGGGGGATTTGTTCAGATTCAAGGTCCCAGGTACCCCTCAACCTGGGGAGATGCCTGTCCCTTTGCACTCCTTGTCTTCCCTCTGGAGAACTCAAGGAGCAGCCATTCCTGAGCTGCCCACTATGGGTGGGGAGCAGTATTGGTGGGGAGTGCCAGTATCTGAATCACTTCCTGCCTCTTACAGGGCCTGTCCTAGTTTCTTAGGGCTGCTTTAAAAACTGGGTGGCTTAAGACAACAGATATTTATTGTCTCAGAGTTCTGGAGACTAGAAGTTTAAAATCAAAGGTTGGCAGA
The DNA here is from genome assembly GCA_004026745.1 of Myrmecophaga tridactyla. Classification (NCBI taxonomy): domain Eukaryota; kingdom Metazoa; phylum Chordata; class Mammalia; order Pilosa; family Myrmecophagidae; genus Myrmecophaga; species Myrmecophaga tridactyla. The sequence continues at coordinate 8,326 of PVIY010057162.1, forward strand.
GCCTTCCTTCTGAAGGATCCAGGGAAGAATCTTTACTTTCCTCTTCCAGCTTCTGCTGTTTCCTCGCAGTCCTTGGCATTCCTTGGCTTACAGACACATCTCTCCAATCTCTGCCTCCCTCTTCGAAGGGACTTCTCCCCTGTGTGTCTCCCTTTTCATTGGCCTTCTACCCTCTGTCTCCCACTCCTTCTCCCCTCTGTTTTTCCCTCTTCACTGGCCTTCACCCCACTGTGTCTGTGTCTCTATGTGTCTTCTCTTATAAGGACCCCAAGTCCTATTGGATTAAGTTCCCAATCTATTTCAGTATGACCTCATCTTTTTTCTTATATATATTTTTATTGACAAATCTTCACACACATACACTCCATACATTGTGTGCAATCAATGGCTCACAGTATCATCACATAGTTGTGTATTCATTACCAAGAGCATTTTTAGAACATTTGCATCATTCCAGAAAAAGAAAGAAAAAGAAGAAAGAAAAAAACTCCTATATCCCACATTTCTTACCCCTCCCTCTCATTGACCGCTAATATTTTCACCTACCCAATTTATTTTACCCTCTGTCCCCCCTATTTTTTATTTATTTTTTATCCATATATTTTTTTGTACTTATCAGTCCATACCCTGGATAAAAGAAGCATCAGACACATGGTTTTCACAATCACACAGTCCCATTATAAATGTTATATCTCTATACAATCGTCTTCAAGAATCAAGGCTACTGAACTATAGCTCAATAGTTTCAGGTACTTCCATCCACCTACTCTAATACACCATAAACTAAAATGGATATCCTATATAATACCTAAGAATAACCTCCAGGATAACCCTTTGACTCTGTTTGAAATCTTTCAGCCATTGAAACTTTGTCTCATTTCTCTCTTTCCTCTTTTGGCCAAGAAGATTTTCTCAATTCCTTGATGTCAGGTCTCGACTCATCCTGGGATTTCTGTCCCATGTTGCCAGGGAGATTTACACCCCAGGAGTCATATCCCACATAGGAGGGGACGGCAATTTCACCTGCCAACCTGGGTTAGAGAGAGACCACATCTGAGCACAAATTCTCTGGGGGTGACTTTTAGGCCTAATTTCAAGTAGGCTTAGCCTATCCTTTGCGGGAGTAAGTTTCACAGGGGTAAACCCCAAGATCGAGGGCTCAGACTATTGATTTGGGTGCCCTATTGCTTGTGAGAATATAAAAAAAATTCTCCAAATGAGGAAGTTGAATGTTTCTTCCTTTCTCCCCATTCCCCCAAGGGGACTTTGGCAAATACTTCTTTATTCGCTGCCCCAATTACTCTGGCATATATTAGGGCATCACACTAACCTGGACAAACCAACAAGATCTCACACCCTATTCAGGATTCCATGTACCGATGGTATTCAACTAACCTGATCATACAAGTTAAGTTAGGTAATATACTACCCAAAATATAAATCTTGTACGAATTAAACATCTCTCCCTTTGGTCTTATTCAGAAGTTGAAGTTTTAAAATATGAATGATATCATTCTTTATTCTGTTTTCTGATCTTCCCCAGTCCTATCCAGATCAGCTTCATTCATATCTCTAGTTGAAGACTGATCCCCTTTTCAACTTTTTAAACAGTTCCTGTATGGGATAGTGTTGACTTTCATAGCTTTAGAGCTTTAGCTCTGAGTCTTGGATGTCACGTAAATACCCGCAGTTTCTGGGAATAACCAGGTCATACACAAACAGCTCAGTATCTCAGAATTTAGAAATAACAGTCACAACTCCTGAATATACGTGCCTGCTATAAGATCTTACAATCTAGGACTCTTTACAGTAGACCACAGTGACCTTATCTTAACATAATTTCATATGCGAAGACTCTATATCCAGGTAAGGTCACATTCTAAGAGACTGGGTGTTAGGACTTAAGCCTATCTTTTTGGGGGACAGTTCAATCCCTGCAGTGCCTGGGCTGTTAGGAGGTCAGCTGTTCCCACTTGCCAGCCCAAGGCTTTTCTGTAGCTACCCCCTTCCCTCCTGCTCTTCCCTAGCTGTTGCGGAGAGGGCTGCCTGAGTGGGTAGGTGGAAGTGCCCAGAGACCCCTGATTTTGAGGGCATCATGACCATGTGTACTAAAAGGGCAGTACCCCTCAGCACATCCTAGGATCGTCTTTCCTAAGATAATGTGGTTGGGACCACAGGAAAGCATTGTTGCTGATGCTCCAACCAGCTCCAGGCTGGGATACAGAAGGATTTTGGGAAGGACCTTGGCCCAATCAGCACGGGCTCACCAGGCTCATTGCAAGGGTGTCAAGAGTCCTGTGCCCCCAATGTGACTCTGTGATTGTGAAAACCTTGTGTCTGATGCTCATTTTATGTACCATATCAACAGAAGAGTAGAACATATGGAATAAAAATAAATAATAGGGGGAACAAATGTTAAAATAAATTTAGTTTGAAATGCTAGTGATAAATGAAAGGGAGGGGTAAGGGGTATGGTATATATAATCTTTTTTTTTCTGTTATCGTTCTATTTCTTTTTCTGTTGTCTTTTTATTTCTTTTTCTAAATTGATGCAAATGTTCTAAGAAATGATGAATATGCAACTATGTGATGATATTGAGAATTGCTGATTGTGTATGTAGAATGGAATGATATGTTAATATTTTTGTTTGTTGTTAATTTTTAAAAATTAATAATAAAAAAAAAGAGTCGTGCCCCTTTTGTGGACTCTCCTCTCTGTTCCCTGCTGCCACCACCCCCAACCTTCTCTTTCGTGACCTTGAGAGCCTTTGACCCTCTACCCCACCAGCTTCAGAGGAGGAGGAAGGAAGGGCCATCAAGGCCATCCTAGACTGCAGACTCCATTAGGCCTGGGGCTTGGTTTAATTCTCTCATCTTTGCATCATTACTTCTCAGTACATCATGTGACTCATCAGAGGTATTTAATAATGTCTCATGAGTGAATAAATGATTTGTATAAGCAGAGAGGAGATGGAAGAGCTTCTGAATATGGTGATCAATGCAGGGAATGGCAGGGGGTGAGATCAGTTCTGTCTTGAAGGTGGCGCTCATGTTGCGGTAGGGGGAGATCAGGCTGCCCCATGGGCTGGGGCCAGTTGTGCAGTCCCTTGAATGCCTAGCCCAGTGGTTCTTCCCTCTGCCCTCACACACCGTAGCTCCCCTTCTGGCTAGTTCCCTTCTCCTTCCTCTCATATAATTTTTGATCCATCCAGAGCAGGGACTGGACTTTGAGCTCAAACAGGTGCAGGCAAAGCCTGGCCTGGAGTTCTGGAGCTGCAGGAAGAAGGTGGCTGCTGGGAGCTCAGCCCAGAACCAAGCCAGGGGAAGAGCCCTGGGGTTGGGGAGGCCCTTCCCTCCCCCACCAGGCCGCTGGCTAAAACTGCGGCCCCTGGTCCTTATCCAGGTGGCCGTTTGGTTAGGACCTAAGCCAGTCAGCTTGTCTCCCATGGAATTTTCCCTAGATGGCAATAGGTAAAGACCTGACAAAGGCAATCCCCTGGAAAATAAGTCTCTGGTGTGCATCTGCTTCACACTGCCTGTGGAGATTCTGGGGTGGTTTCCCTTCCCTTCACACCTCATCCACCAGAGAGGGTTCTAGCTGATTTGTTGGGTATTTAATTCCCCCTGCATTTCCCCATACTCTGTATTCCAAGAGTCAGGTGGTAGATCCCTGATTTCTCTAGTCCTTATCCAGGAGATCAGGAGCCAGGTTCTCCGGGACCTGAGAAAGGGACTGGAAAACACAGGAGGCAGATCACAGCCCTTGCCCCAGCCTGGGGAGCCCACCCTGGCCTGAGGCTCCTGGCCGAGGGAGCTTGGGTACAGGCTGTGACAGCGGTAGAAGTCCGGGTGAATCCTCCCTATCCCCCTGATTTTCTGTCTCAGTTTCCATCCCAAACTCGTAATTAAGCCCATGGCCATTCCACCAAGACCCTCGTCAACAGAGGCTTCCAACAGGAGGCAAAGCAGCTGACCTAGGGTAGGGTGCAGGCACCAGAACTGTGGGACGGGGCAAGGGCTGGTTTTGTCATCAGTTAACCTCAAGTCCCTCACCTCTGTGCCTGCTTCTTCATTGTAAAATGGAGACAACTATTTGTTCATGGCATGGGGTTATTATGGGCTAAATAAAAAAATGGATCTCATGCTGAAAGTATTTTTTGGAATCGAATACTTTTAAAGAGTCAAAAGACTATGATAGTAATGATATGGTATCACTGTGTCACCGCAACTTGACATTTTCCCTGGGTTTCCTCAAATATCAGCCACACAAACAACTAGGGAAATCCCTCAACACTTCTGCTACCTCTTTGGGACTGTTAATATCCTGTCCTCAAAGAGCTTACAAACCAGGAGGGAAGGCAGCCTGTGTTCATGGTATGAATAGAGAACCATAGAAGGCAGATGCAGTCGGGCTAAAAATAAGTAGCTTGAGAGTGTAGAGAAGGGAGAGAGGAGAACTGTGGGGGAGGCTCCGGGAGGAGGAGGGGCTTGACTGGGTTTCAGAGAAGGCAGATCCCAGGAGGGCTATGGGGCAGGTTGAAGCCACAGGGAGGTTTGACCAGTCTAGTTTGAGAGGAATCTGTTGGCAAGATTTCATATGACCCGGCTTAGGTGTTGGTCCTTAGCCTCAGACCCCAGAATTTTCAGAAGTTGCTAGCTCTGAACAAAGAGTTCTTTTTTTTTT
>PVIY010057163.1:0-13017 GCA_004026745.1 Myrmecophaga tridactyla
TGTGGAAACTAAGTATTCAGCCCCATGGTATTTTCTGCTCAAAGAATGCAGTAATATTTTAGAAGTGGCATTCATGAATTCAGTGAAGTGCTTCCATTAAATATATGATTTAAAATTGATGCATTTGAAATTATAAATATATGGTACATCTACCTCCCCTCTGGAATTTTTCGTGTTAATATTCTGAAATGATGCTAACTAATCCAGCTGCCCCACACATTGCCCAGCCCAAACCAGCTCCATAGGTTGAAGGGCTATATTTCTTTTATCCTGGGGGAGGAATTGAAATGCATTTTTTTTCTTTTTTTGACACGGGCAGGCACCGGGAATTGAACCTGGGTCTCCGGTATGGCAGGCGAGAATTCTACCTGTTGAGCCACCATCGCACCTGAAATGCATTTGTTAATGTCCTTTATGTTGCTTGTGACATGGCTAGATTCATTTATGTCCTCTGAATGAAACCACACTATGTGGTTAATATTAAGAACCTCTCTTAGGTAAGTTAATTTAGTATTAATTTTGGAAACAGTTTATGTTTAAAATACTGTGACAGAAATTCTCCTCCAAGTTTGGGGCACTCTCTCTAGGAGCTCTAAGGCTTCAAAAGTTGCCACCCCTGTCCAGGGAGACAACTGTACTTGTCTGAAGAGTGGTTTCTATGTGAGAATAGGTCAAATTTCCAAATGAACGGGTTGGCTGTAATGATCTGGAGAGACAGCATATTATTGCGGTTCAAGGGATGACAAAAACAGCAATAGATCCACAAAAGCCTAAATCATTATGGACCATGGGTGATTGGATTTTTTTTTAACACTGTGAGACACTTTGGGAGAGAAAGAGACATTACTAACTCCCCCTCCCCTAATTTCCTGAGGGAGAAAATGCTCTTACTCAACAACTTGAGGTGAAATTTGCCCAAATGTAGTTACCCAGGTTTTTGGTTCAAGCCAATAGCTGGAACTTTTGTATCTGAAGTGGACTTTAGTGTCACTTTCTGGTGGTAGATTCATCAGCAGCCGTACCAAACTATAAGGTCCATGTTGGGTCAGCATGGGAATTCCATTCATGTTCTGCTGCATATGTCCCTTCGCCATGGGAATCATGGCTCCTTCCCAGCTTGTAAGCTGTTGCCACAGACCCTGTCTCCACACCTCCAATAGTGCAGTCATTGACTCGCCAGTCACCAGACTATATGACTACCACATGTGCAATGGCCCATGATTCTGTAAACACTTTAGCAGGAGGTTATGTTTGGAGTGGCATGCACAGCCATCACCACTGTGTGAACTTAGCCCATTGAGCAGAATACTTTCATCCAGTTTTGGTCAGTAGGTGGTTATCCTTGGGACAAATGGCCACAGCAGCTCAGTGGAATCCATCATGCTTGAGTGTTGCAAATGCATCAGCTGTGAAATCTTTTAACCAGGGTCTTGCTTAGATGAGGAAGGAGCAGGAGTAGTCCCTCTGAGCCATTCTGTCTCCTTCATCAAAGCAAGTATTTGTTCCTGGTGATGTCTGATTCCCTGAGAACATAACAGCAGTTTTGGATATACCATTTCCTTTTAAAGGTGGAGTTTGTTGAGCTTATTTTACTTTATTATTATGACTTGTGGGTACCCACATGATGATGGTCAGTTCTACTCTTAGAGTAATATATGATGCATGAATCATTGAACAATTGGTCCCCACAAAGGCAAATAATGGGATAAAAGTTGCCAATTGATTGGGGCAAACCTAGTTGCTATCATAGGTAGCCTGTGTGTCTAAAACCCAAGGGGTTAATGCACACCTGTGGCAGATTCATGTTGCCATAGGCTCCAGCTCTCATCGTAGGAGTCACCAAGACTTCTAGTTCCATAGGCCTGCCATTCTCCATTAGCCCTAGTGTCAGAGTCTGTGCTTCTGCAAATTGTACAACCTTTAGAGTGTGCTGTTGTTAGAGTCATCAAATGGATATATAGTGGGCATAGTAAACTATAGGGGCCAAAAGAATGACCAGATTTGGCATATGTGGTTTCCAGGAGCCAAAGAGACCTATCAGCAGTTGGGTCACTCTCTTGGAAGGGGAACTGAAAGTTTCCTTTAACTTTGTCTCTTGTGCTCCTCTGTATACCAATCCAGTTGATCCCCAGAAATTGGACCTGTCAGGCAGGACACTGGATCTTGTCTGGACTGATTGCCTAAACTGCAATTGTCGTAACATCTTTGTAGGGCATGCTCCACCCTTTCCTCACTGGTTCCTGCCATGAGGATGTCATCAATATAGCAGATGACAAGTACTCTAGGCAAAGTTGGGCTTGTTGCATGTGTAGTCCTACTTATTCATGAAATATTGTAGATGACTTAAAATATTATTGTAGGAGTGCAAAAAAATGTATACTGAAGTCCATTCCACTTGACTGCAAATTGAGCCTGGTCCCTTACCCACAGAGTGATGGACAGAGAGGTGTTAGTCCAATCAGAGATAGTGTACTAGTGCCATGGCCTCAGAGACAGCAGTGACATCAGGTATTTCAGGGACCAAGTTCAGCACCTCATCATTTAATCGGCAATAATCTGTCATCAGCCTCCAGGCTCCTGAGGTCTTTTTAACCTGCCAGTCTGGGCTGTTGAACTGTGACAGGGTGGTTCTCAGCCCACCTGCCTGCATTAAGTCCTGAACCAAAAAGGAATGTCCTTTTTCCCACCTGAAAAGTGATATTACTCTTGCTGAACAACCCTGCTAGGCTCTCACAGTCCGGGTGGGACTGGGCATGTCCACAGTAATAACTCAATATCTCATGGCAGGACATCCTCCCTCAAGCAACAGAGGTGTTCCCTGATGTGCCACGGGCAGCCAGAGTGTCGATACTGATAATGTACTCAGCAGTGGGAAGCATGAACATTGTCACTGAAATTGCCCAAAGGTCCCCACGTACAAGCACATGTGCACTTGCTTGCCACAAATCACTTTCATGCCTCCAAGCCCCCCGAATGCCGCCAGTTTGCCCTTGACCCTGTGGAGGCCCAGAATAACTGTCCCTGGGCACTTGTATCTAAGATCACAGGATCTTCTTCTATCATCACCTATCTGAATGGGATAAATGGCCATTAATCCCCAGGGGACACAGGGATTTTGGTACAACCTCTAATCAATATTTTTAAGGGTGGTAATAGGTAAGGGGGATCATCCTCCCAGTGCAAAGAAATAGGCTCATGGGTGGAATTGTCTTCCTCATTGTCCTGTTCTGGGTGCAGGGAGGCCTTATCAATTGTTCTATCCTATTTCCCCCAACTGTCTTCAGAGGCTCAGAGGGCTGCAATGTGGAATTCAAAATCTTTCCAGTCCTATGAGCCTCTCCTCCTTTCCCTTCTGGCCCCTATGAGGGCCTTAACCACCAATTTAGAGTAACCCCCTTTTTCCAAAAGCGTTGGTGTGACCCCATCAATCAGCTCTATCTTTTACTGTAGCAATCAAACAATGTTGTCTTGTGGCTGGGTCCTGCCCAGTTCTTTGTGTTTCCCTGGTAGCTCTTTGTGTTCCCCTTCTGGCCTTCGGTGAGGTATTTCTCATTGCTCGGCTCCTCTTGTTCCTCCAGCTCTGCCTCAGTTAAGGCAGCTGGAACATCCTTGATATCTTCTACCCAGAACTGGACTTTGGAGTGGAGCTTTCCTACCTTCCTACCATTTCTCCGACATCATCCTGTGGACCACAGATGAAACTGGGGTCCTCTGTTGGGAGGGCCCTGGTACACGTACTTCTCCAATGCCACCCCTGGCAAGACCATCTTACCCACATCCTGCTGGGTTATATAGCCGAGTGTCTGTTGTCTTCACCCTCAGGGTGGTTATAGCGTTATAGACAGTTTTCCAATTTAGGAAGTTTCTGGCAGTTGGGTACACTGCTCTCATACGCCCAGCAATCCACTCTAAAAGTGCCATAGACTTGTCTATGTCTTTATCTTAACAGTTTTTTGTTCAGTAAAAATGCCTAGAAGCAGAGGGTCAATACTTAAAATCCCTCGACCACTCCACTTGGCCCTAGACATCTGAGTGTGCAATGCTCCTTCATTGAAAAGATGCACCAATCAAGCTTCAGGCCCCTTCTGTGGCTTTTGCCCATATCTGTTGTGCTGGTTTGAAACTTTGTGTACCCCAGAAAGCCATGTTCTTTAATCCTCATTCAATATTGCTGGGTGGGGTCTTTGATTGTTTCCACGGAGATGTGACCCACCCAATTGTGGGTGTTATCTTTTGATTAGATGGTTTCCATGGAGATGTATCTACCCATTCAAGGTGGGGTTGCTTACTGGAGCCCTTTAAGAGGGAACCATTTTAGAAAAAGTTTCAGAGCCAACAGAGCCAACAGTGCCAGAGACCTGTGGAGATGCAGAAGGGAAATACACCAGAGTAATCCTTATGAAATGAGGGGCCAAGACAGAAAGCTAGTAGATGTTACCACGTGACTTCCCAGCTGACAGAGGTGTTCCAAATGGCATTAGCCTTTCTTGAGAGAAGTTAATCTCTTGTTGGTGCCTTAATTTGGACATTTTCATGGCCTTAGGACTGTAAACTTGCAACTTAATAAATTCCCTTTTTAAAAGCTATTCCATTTCTGGCATATTGCATCCTAGCAGCCTTAACAAACTAAAAGGTGTCTTTTAACTTCAATATTTTGCTCTCAGATAAAGGACCCACTTCAATACTTTGGCATTCAGAACACTATCAGTCGTTCTGTGTTGAATGGAAACGGGTGTAACCTGGAGCTGGCATATAGTCACCCCCCTCCCTAGCCCCCAACCCTCCTCTGGTGTTGCCTGAGACCCTTCAGGCACCTTAGGTGACAGTGGATGGTGGGAGAGGATACAGGTGGTCAGGACCCAGGGTATAATTTCCCTACACTTCCTGGAATCCTCATCCATGGTACCAGTTCATCCCTTTTAGCAGGGAGACAGTGTACATCCTTCCTGTCTCCAAATGTTAGAAACAGGCTGGCACTTCAGCCAGCCTGTCACCCCCTGGGAGCTGGCACCACACTGGGAAAACTGCTGGGAGATGACTTATGAGCAGCACCATAGTGCTCTTGTATTTCTCTGCCATAGTGGAGGGGTCCCATTCCTTTCCCGGCAGGGACAGATCCACCACCAGAATCAGACCATCTCTAGTGAACATTAACATATGCTCAGGATAAATAGGTGAAGGGATTTTCCACAGTCCCCTTATCTGCCATGAGATCGCATTGTATCCCACCAACCTGACACACCGGATCCTAAGCACAGGATCTATTTGTGGGTCCCAGGAAAAGGTGGCAGGGGCAGGCCACCTCAGGACTACCCCTACACACACACACATGCTACCGTTCATGCAATCCCCTAAGAACTCAAAATAAGCCTCTCTTTTTTTGCATCTTGTCTATTTTATATGGTAGCAACTGCAGGTAAGGTCCTCTTCTAGGTATGTTTTTCATTACTGAGGATCCCAGACTTTACCTTACTCTTCAGAGTCACCACATTTCCTGAATTACCTTAATATTTTCCACACCACATAGACACAACCTCAAAGTGAATTCCACATATTTTGTATTCATACACATTCTTCTGTTATAAAATTTTCAATAGTTTTAAACTTATCTGCATATCAGCAATATCCTAAATTCCTGTGTATTGAACAAGGTAGAATTTAATTTTGTATTCAGGAACTACTCCAGGCAGCCAGAGCTGGAGCAATTGCTTCATAACCTTAGGAATCCATGCTAATTTTTTTCTTCTTTTTTTTTTTTTATTGGTAGAGTATGGACTTGACAAGATGCTTCAGGAAACTCATATCTGCATTCAATCTGTTTGGTTTTTTTTAGAGTAAGCAGGTAGAAAGTTTATTGGGAATGAATGTGAGAGAATAAGCAGGTACTCTTTCAAGAAAAGAGAGTTGATCAACTTCTATGGGACATTAAAGCAAGAAATGTTTATTTGGTACAAAATTTATACTTTGACTAGTGCATTTCCTAATTTAACTCGTATAAACAGTTTAACAGAACACCATGGTATGTGGAACCTTGAGTAGAGCATGAGATTTTGTGGGTTTGTCCAGAGTGATGTGCCAATAAATCCCAGAGTGATTTAATAGTGAATAAAAAAGTATTTGCAAAGTCCCCTTGGGGGGATGGGGAGAAAGAGGGAAAATTCAAGTTCCCCATTTGGAGAATTCCTGATAGTCTCACAAGTAGTGGGGATAACCAAATCAATAGACCAAGCACTCAATATTGGGGTTTGTTCCTACGACACTTATTCCCACAAAGGATAGGCTAAGCCTACTTAAAATTAGGCCTAACCAAGAGAACCTCTTTTGTTGCTCAGATGTGACCTCTCTCTCTCTCAACCAACATGGCAAGCAAACTCACTGCCCTCCCCCTCTCTACATGGGACATGATTCCCAGGGGTGTGGACCTTCCTGGTAACATGGGACAGAAATCCTAGAATGAACTGGGACTCAGCATAATTGGATTGAGAAAACCTCGACCGAAAGGGGAAAGAGAGAAATGAGACAAAATAAATTATCAGTGGTTGAGAGATTTCAAATAGAGTCTAGAGGTTATCCTAGAGGTTATTCTTATGCATTATATAGATATCCCCTTTTTAGTTTATGGTGTATTAGAGTGGCTAGAGGGAAGTGCTTGAAACGGCAGGGCTGTGTTCCAGTAGCCATGTTTCTTGAAGATGATTGTATAATGATATAGCTTTCGCAGTGTGTCTCTGTGATTGTAAAAACCTTGTATCTGATGCTCCTTTTATCTACAGTATGGACAGGTGAGTAAAAAATATAGAGAAAAATAAACAAATAATAGGGAGAGCAGAGGTTAAAATGAATTGAGTAGATTGAAACACTAGTGGTCAATGAAAGGGAGTGGCACGGGGTGTGGCATGTATGAGATTTTTTTTTCTTTTGTTGGGAAGATGCAAATGTTCAAAAAAATGTTCATGGTGATGATTACACATTATGTGATGATATTGTGAGCCATTGATTGTAAACATGTCAAGAACGTTCATATGTCAAGAATGTTCGAATGTTGGTATGTAGGTTTGTTGTTCATAATAAAAATATTAAAAAGAAAAAAGTTGAGAGGCAAGAGTCCCTAACACTGTGAGGAAATCTGCTTTAATAGAATTTTGTTACTTTTATAATTTTTATTAACTATTTTACTATCCTCCACTTTTCCTCCATGGTAGATAACTCACTCAGATGACTCGCCATTCTCCATAGATTACTCATTCAGGTGGGGTCTGTTTGGCCCCCTAGTGCTATTTATTGCTGTTCTTCTTAGAGATATCTTTTTCTGGGGACTGACTACTCCTTGGAATATACCTTTTGCTCATCAGCCTGCCATGACCTAATTCTAACCCTACCTTTCTTTCCCCCTCAGATATTTCTTGCTCCCCTAATCTTAAGGGAATTTGGGTGGATGGTCTGTCTTCTGGAGCTGTTTCAAGCTTTTTGTAGGCCACAGGCCCAGCTTGCGGGAGCAGAGAAGACTCTGGATATGCTATTAAGGATGGCTGGTTGAGCTTGGAGAGCAGGTGTGTAGCCTCTGGTGAGACATTTGTTGTGAAAGGCTTCTAATCTGAACAAAACAGATGGGTGGGAGCTCAGGGTATCCTTTAGAGTTCCTGTGATGCTTGGGCCAGGCTCATTTTTGAGATTCATGTCTTACATTGCGAGGGAGACTTACACCCCTGGAAATCATGCCCCACATGGTGGGGTAATGTGGTTAGCATATTTGTAGAATTTGGCTTAGAGAGAGACTACATTTGAGAAAAAAAAAAAAGAGGTTTTATAGTTCTGGCTCTTATATTTAGGTCTTTAGTCTACTTTGAGTTGATTTTTGTACATGATGAGTGGCACGTTTTCCCTTCATTCTTTTGCATAGAGATAACCAATTCTCCCAGCACCATTTTTTGAAGACACCATTCTTTCCCAATAAAGAGAACTTTGCATACTTGTCAAAATCGATTTGCCAAAATATGAGGGTATATTTCTGAATGCTCAATTTGATCCTATAGCTCTCTATATATCATTGTGAGAGTACCATGCTATTTCGACCTGTAGCTTTCTAATACATTTTAAACTCAAGAAGGATAAGTCCTCCAACGTTGATGATTTAGGGCTATTACCATTTCAATTAAATTTGGCCCCTGGCTTTTTCATTTCTGCAAAGAAGTCTATTGGAATTTTGATTGAGAAAGTGATGAATCTGTAAGTCATTTTTGGTAACATTGATATCTTAACTATATTTAGTCTTCCAATCTATGAAAATGGAATGTGCTTTAATTTATTTAGGTCTTTGTTTATTTCTTTTAGCAAAATTTTGTAGTTTTCTTTGCAAGTGTCCTTTACATCTTGGTTACATTTATTCTTAGATATATCATTTTTTTAGTTGCTAATGTAAGTAAAATTTTTTCTTGATTTTCACCTCAGACTGTTCATTGCTAGTGTTTAGAATTACCGCTGATTCAGGTGGTTGATTTTGTACCCCACCACTTCATTGAATTTGTTTACTAGCTTTTTTTTTCCTTTTGCATATTTTTCAGGACTTTCTATATCTAGGATCATGTCACCTACAAATACTGAAAGTTTTACTTCTTCCATTCAAATTTCAACTTTTAAAAAATGTTTTCTCTTGCCTGAGTTCTCTGTGTAGAACATCCAGCACAATGCTGAGTAACAGTGCTGATAGTGGGCATCCTTTGATCTTAGAGTGAAAGATTTCAGTCTTCCACCATTGAGTATGATGTTAGCCATGTTTTTTCGTGTATGCCATTTATTATCTTGAAAATATTCCTTCTATTCATTTTTCCAACTGTTTGTATCCAGAAAGGGTACTGGGTTTTGTTAAATGCCTTTTCTGTATCAGTTGAGATAATCCTGTGGCACTTTTCCTTCACTCTGTTAATGTGTTGTATTATATTAATTAGTTTTCTTATGCTGAAGAACCCTTGCATAGCTGGAACAAAACAAACTGATCATGGTGCTTCATTCTTTAGCTGTGCTGGTGGATTCTATTTACTGATGTTTTTGAGGATTTTTACATCTAGATTCATGAGAGATTTACCTGTTAAGTGTGTTATCTTGCACTCTCTGCATCTGGCTTTGATATTAAATTGTTATTGGCCTCATAGAATGAGTTCCATAGCAGTCCTTCTTCTTCAAATTTTTGGAAGTGTTTGAGCATAACTGGTATTACTTCTTCTTTCAGTGTTAGGTGGAAGTCATCTTTGAAGTCCTTTGTCGAGGGACTTTTGTTGGGAGGTTTTTATGCCTGATTTAATCTCTTTACTTGTAACTGCTCTATTGATATTTTCTACTTATTCTAGAGTCAGGTTAAGTTGTTTGTATGTCTCTAGGAATTTCCCATTTCATCTTAGTTGTCTAATTTTATCATCGTTCATAGTTTCTTCTTATAATATATTTTATATCTGTGGGATCATTGGCAATGCCCCCACTGTCATTTCTGATGTTATTTATTTGTGTCTTCTCTTTTATTCTTGTCTGTCTAGCTAAAACTTTGCTAATTTTGTTGTTGTTTTCAAAGAACTAACTTTTGGTGTTGCTAATGCTTGCTATTCTTTCTTTATTTTTTATTTCTTTTATTTCTCTATATTTGTTATTCTACCCTACTACTTGATTTGGATTTAGTTTGCTGTTCTTTTACTAGGTTCTCCATCTCTGCAGTTAGGTCTTTGATTTTAGTTCCCTTTTAATATAAACATTTAGGGAAATAAAAATCTTTCCAAGCACTGCTTTCACTGAATCCTAAAAATTTTGGTGTTTTGTTATCTCATTTTCATTTGTCTCAAGATATTGATTGATTTACCCTGTTATATCTTCTTTGACCCATTGATTGCTTAGGAGTATATTTTTTTTAATTTCCATATATTTATGGAATTTCTGCTTCTCTGCCTGTTATTGATTTCTATCTTTATTCCGTTGTAGTCAGACCTCATATTATTTTAATATTTATAAATTTATTGAAATTTGTTTTGTGACCTACTATGAGATCTATCCTGGAGAATGATTCATGTGCACGTGAGAAGACTGTGTATGCTGCTGCTTTGGTGTGCAGTGTTCTCTATATTTTGCTTAGTTCTAGTTCATTTATCGTATTATTCAAGTTCTCTATTTCCTTATTGATGTTCTGTTTAGATATTCTATCTTTTAGTGAGAGTGTTGTATTGAAGTCTCCAACTGTTATTGTAGTGTTGTCTATTTCTGCCTTTGTTTTTTGAGTGTTTGCCTTATTTATTTATTTATTTATTTTATTTATTTATTTTTGTGCACCATGTTTAGGTGCATAAATAATTGTGATTGTTATTTCTTCTGGGTGGAGTGTCAATCCTATTAATATAGAGAGCCCTTCTTTCTCCCTTCTAACAACTTCTGTCTTCTATACTATTTTGTTGAATATGAGCATAGCTACCCAAGCTCTCTTTCGGTTACCTTTGTATGGATTACCTTTTTTCAACCTTTCACACCCAACTGCTTTGTGTCTTTGTGTCTAAGGTGAGTCTCTTGCCAACAACATGTTGTTGGATCATGGTTTTTATGCATCTTCCAATCTGTGCCCTTTGAATGGGGAGTTTAATCCACTAACATTCAGTGTTATTTTCTTAAAGGCAGTATTTATTTCAGCCAACTTATTCTTTGGGTTTTATATGTCTTATCTTTCTCTGTCTCTCTTTTACTTTATTGCAGTTCCCTTTCTGTAGGACTCATCTATTGTGATGTATTTGACTGAGTTCTTTCTCTTATCCATTTCTGTATATATATATATATATATATATTTTATGTTTTAATGTTTTTTATTGTGAAATAGATACTAAAAAGCAATAAATTTCAATATATATTTTACCAAGTTCATATAGAACAGATTTCACAGTTCAGTATGGGTTACAATTCCACAATTTCAAGTTTTTCCTTCTAGCGCCTCCACAACACTGGAGACCGACAGAAATGTCAATATATTGATTCAGCAGTCATACTTATTTGTTAAATTCTATCTTCCTTGTTATACTCCTCTTTAAAAAACATATATACTTAAAAGCAGTACATTTCAAAGTACATCGCAACAAATAGTTGTAGAACAGATTTCACAGTTTGGTATGAGTTACAATTCCACAATATTAGGTTTTTATTTCTAGCTGCTCAAAGGCACTGGAGGCTAAAAGAAATATCAGTAAAATGATTCAGCACTCATTTGTTAAACCTAACTTTCTCTATATAACTCCACCATCACCTCTGATCTTTCTCAGGGGTATTTGAGCTATGCTCATTCTAACTTTTTTTTTATTGTATAGTATAACATATGTAGAAAGCAAAAAAATAAAAAAGCAATAGTTTTCATGGCACTCTTCAAAAAGTGGTTACAGGATAGATACCAAGTTTCTCATGGGCTACCATAGATCCTCTCCTATCTTTCCTTCTAGCGGTTCTAGAATATAGGAGGCTAGAGGGCTTAAATACTTTTTCATCTTCATAATCGACATTTTTTTCCTTTTTTTTTGTGAACAATAACATAATGCAAAAAAAAGCTATAAATTTCAAAGCGCAGAACCACAATTAGTTGTAGAACATATTTCAGAGTTTGACATGGGTTACAATTTCACAATTTTAGGTTTTTACTTCTAGCTGCTCTAAAATACTGGAGACTAAAAGAAATATCAATTTAATGATCAGCATTCATATTCATTTGTTAAGTCCTATCTTCCATGTATAATTCCCCCATCGCCTTTGATCTTTCCATACCTCTCTTTGGGGTTGTTTGGGTATGGCAATTCTAAATTTTTTATATTAGAAGGGTTTGTCACTAATATGGGGTAGGGAGATGGAACTATCTGATGTTCTGGAGAGGCTGAGTTAAGTTTCAGGACTTACCTGGACCAGGGACCTACCTGGAGGTTGTAGGTTTCTGGAATGTTACTCTAGTGCCTGGAACCCTTGTGGAATCATATTGCCCTAGGTGTGCTTCAGGATTGGCTGGGATGGTCCTGCCTGGTTGGCAGTTTATGATAGGTAGCAAGGTCTACCTGAAGAGCAACCTCCAGAGTAGTGCCTTGACTCTATTTCAACTCTTTCTGCCACTGATACTTTATTAATTCCACTCCTTTTCCCCCCTTTTGGACAGGATGTAATTGTTGATCCCATGGTGCCAGGTCTGGATTTATCCCTGGGAGACTTTCACTCCTGGATGGGATGTCATGTCCCACATAGGGGGAAAGGATGATTTCACTTGCAGAGTTGGGCTTAGAAAAAGAGAGGCCACAACTGAGCAAAACAGAGGTCGTCCAGAAGTAACTCTTAGCCATGCCTATATGTAGCCTAAGCTTCTCAGCTGCCTATATAAGATTCATAAGAGTAACAGTCGTGACTGAGGGCATGGCCTATTGATTAAGGTGTCCCTAAAGTTTGACACAGTGTCAGGGTTTCCCTGATGGTAAGGTTTAATAGTTCCATGGTCTTTCTCCCCTCCCTCAGGGGACTTTGCCAGTACTTTTTGATTATCTGCTTAATATACTCTAGGATGTTTCCAGGCCTTACAATAATCTATACAGGATTAAAGGATCACTTTCTTATTCTGTGCTTCCTGTGTTTCAGTTGTTCAAATGAACTATACAGGTAGGTTGAACTAGATTATGCACTACAGAAAATTTTAGTTCCAGATCAAATAAATCTTTCTTCCATTGGTTTCAAAGAGTATGTGTGGTTCTAAAATATAGACACTGTCTTCCTTACCCCTATGTTCTGAATTACTTTAACCCCAACTTGTTCGGCTTTGTTCTTATCTCTAAATATTAAGTTATATATATAAAACAGCTTCTCAAAATCCTGACGTAACAATCACCACTCCAGACTTAATGTGTCTGCTCTAAAAGCTTTCAATCTAGGCCCCTGTTTTCTCATATACATTTTCTAAAGGTGGCCATACCATTGTTGTTGTTTTTTGTTTGTTTGTTTCTGGCTTATTTTGTCTCACCATATGTCCCACATGTT
>PVIY010057164.1:0-13023 GCA_004026745.1 Myrmecophaga tridactyla
CCACACCAAATGCAACCCAACCAACCTCTCCTGCACCCCTCCTGATCACTACCTCCCCCTCCCTGTTCCCTGCAGGCTGATATCAGCACATAAAGGCTGCACATGCTAACCTCCATACCCAGGCTACCCCTATCCCCACCCCTGCCCATAGTATCACACAGCCTCACACAGCCCTCCCTGAGCTCTGAGCATCAGTTTATGACATTCCTAGTCCCACACATGAGCACAGCCCCCAATCACATCCTTCAGCTCTGGGAACTTCAGTTTATGGCAGTCCTAGAACCATGCATATGCACAGCCCTCAGCCACACTTCAGCTCTGAGAAAGTGCTGACCTGCACTGCTGGATAATATCTGTCCCTTACCCATGAAAGCATAACACTGACCTGCTGCCACAGCTTTATGCATGCACACAAAGGACCCTGCACCCTAGACCAGTGCACACCAAGATTATGCTCCTCAGACTGGTACACCTGCACAGCTACATCTTCCCTGGTCACTGGGCACCCACGTTCACAAGCATCAGCTTAACATCCCAACCTGCTCCTATACCTGCCCTGAAACAAATCACTGCACTGAGTGCCCCACTCTGTACCCTCCTCCCTGCTGTACATCCGTTCCACAAAACACAAGGCCTTAGACTACTGAAAGGAATCAACTCCCAAAGTAAATCAATGAAGATATTTACATGCAATGAAAACAATAGAAGATCACAAGCATATCACAATGCAGACAAATGTAGTCCTGCCTAATGACTAAATTAAAACACCAGAGGAGACACAGACGTTCAAACAACTAATCAAAGATGTTCATACAACTCTACATAATAAAATAAATGGAATGGCAAATGACATAAAGAAGATCAAGAAGACAATATAAATAGAAAAAAATAGCAGATATTACAAAGATTAAAGACAATGTTGACCAAATTAAGAACATACTAGAGGCACACAACACCAGATTTGAAGAGACAGAAGAAAGAATAAATGATATAGAGGACAGGATAACTGACTTCAAAGACTCAAAACAGCAAATGGCAAAAAAGATGGGAAATTTTGATTTAGATCTCAGGTAAATGACAGACAAAACAAAGTGCACAAATATAAGAATCATTGCTGTCCCAGAAGGAGAAGAGAGGAGTAAATGGCTAGAAGGGTAGTTGAGACAATAAAAGGGGAAAACTTCCCAACACTTACAAAGGACATAAATATGCAAGTCAAAGAAGCCCAATGCACTCCAAACAGAATAAATCTAACTAGGCCTTCCCAAGACACATAGTAATCAGTCTGTCAAATGTTGAAGAGAAGTAGAAAATCCTGAAAGTGCCAAGAGAATACAATCTATAACTCACAAGGGAAACCAAATAAGACTGAGTTCAGACAACTCAACTAGCACTATGGAGGTGAGAAGTCAGTGTTATGATACATTCAAGATCCTGAAAAAGAAAACTCTCCAGTTAAGAATTCTGTACTGAGCCAAACTGTCCTTAAAAACTGAGGGAGAGATTAAAGTTTTCACAGAAAAACAAGCCCTGAAAGAATTTGTCAACAAGAGATTGGCCCTATAAGAAATATTAAAAGGAGTTCTGCTGGCTGAAAAAAAGACAAGAGATGGAGGTCTGGAGAAGGGCACAGAAAATGAAGAGTATCAGTAAGGGTAATTTAAAGGATAAAAAGACAAGGAGGGAAAAGAATATATAGATCTGATAAATAAAAAAGATAAGATGGTGGATTCAAGAAGCACCTTTTCCATAATAATTGAATGTTAATGAGCTAAATTTATCAATTAAAAGATACAGATTGGCTAAATGGATTAAGAAATGTAATCCAGATATATGTTGCTTACAAGAGACTCATCTGAGACACAAGGATAAAAATAGATTGAAAGTGAAAGGATGGGAAAAGATTTTCCATGAAAATTATAACCAAAAGAATGCAAGAGTAGCTATACTACATTGTATAATATAGACTGTAAATGTAAAAAATCATAAGAGACAAAGAAGGACACTATATACTAATTAAAAGTTCAATTCACCAAGAAGATATAACAATCATAAATGTTTAGGTTCCCAGTTAAGGAGCTACAAAGTACAGGAGACAGATATTGGTAAAGTAGAAGGATGTGATAGACTTTTCAATAATAATAGTAGGAGACTTCAATACACCACTATCCTCTATGGATTAAAAAAAAAGGCAGAAGATCAACAAGGAAATAGAGAAGTTAAATAACTTGATAAATGAATTAGACCCAACAGACATATATAGGTCATTGCACCCCAAAGCACAAGCATATACATTCTTCTCTAGTGCTCATGGAACATTCTCCAGGATATATCATATGCTGGGGCACAAAACAGGATTTATAAATTTAAAAACATTGAAATTATGTAAAACACAATGGGATGAAGCTAGATCTCAATAACCACCAAAGAATGAGGGCATTCACAGATATAAGGAGATTAAATAACACACTCTTAAACAATCAGTGGGTGAAAGAAGAAATTGCTGGAGAAGTCAGTAGCTATCTGGAGATGAATGAAAATGAGAATACAACTTATCAGAATTTACAGGATGCAGCAAAAGGTAGGTTGAGAGGGAAATTTATTGTACTACATGCCCATATTAAAAAGAAAGAAAGAAAGAAAGAGAAAGAAAGAAAGAAAGAAAGAAAGAAAGAAAGAAAGAAAGAAAGAAAGAAAGAAAGAAAGAAAGAAAGAAAGAAAGAAAGAAAGAAAGAAAGAAAGAAAGAAAGAAAGAAAGAAAGGGCAGAAAACAGTGGCACAGTGGCAGAATTTTTGCCTGCTGTGCCAGAGACCCTGGTTCAATTCCTGGCGTCTGCCCATGTTAAAAAAAAAAAAAAAGACCAAAATTGACGACTTAACAGCACACCTGGAGGAACTTGAGAAAGGGCAACAAACTAACCCCAAAGCAAATAGAAGAAAAGAAATAACAAAACTTGAAGCAGAGATAAATGAATGGGGGAACAAAAGAACAATAGAAAGAATCAATAAAAATAAAAGTTGGTTCTTTGAAAAAAATCAATAAAACTGATCACTAGCAAGACTGACAAAGAAAAAAAGAGAGAGGATGCAAATAAACAAAATCACAAATGAGAATGGGTACATTACCACAGATCCTGAAGAAGTAAAAGAAATCATAAAAGGATACTATGAACAACTGTATGGCAATAAACTAGACAACTCACATGAAATGGATAAATTCCTGGAAACACACATACAAGATACACTGACTCAGAAAGAAATAGAAGATCTCAAAAAATAAATCACAAGTTTAGGGATGCAATCAGTCATCAAAAATCTTCCTACAAAGAAAAACCCAGGGCCAGATGGCTTCCAGAGGAATTTTATCAAACATTCCAAAAAGAACTAATGCCAATCCTGCACAATCTTTTCCAAAACATTGAGGAAAATGGAACTCTACCTAACTCATTTTATGAAGCTAATTTCACTTTAATAACAAAACCAGGAAAAGGTGTCATGAGAAAAAAACAAAAAAAACTACAGGCCAATCTCTCTAATGAACTTACATGCTAAAAAAAACTCAACAAAATATCAACAAATTGAATCTAACAACACATTAAAAGAAAGGATGGTTCAATACAAGAAAATCAATTAATGTAATACAGCACATTAACAAATTGAAAGGGAAAACTCACATGATCATCTCGATTGATGCTGAAAAAGCATTTGACAAAATTCAACATCCTTTTCTCATAAAAACATTCCAAAAGATAGGAATCAAAGGTAACTACCTCAATACGATAAAGGGAATATATGAAAAACCAATAGCCAGCATCATACTCAATGGAGAGAGACTGAAAGCCTTCCACCTAAGATTAGGAATGAGACAAGGATACTCACTGTCACCACTATTATTCAACATTCTGCCAGAAGTTCTAGCTAGGGCAATCTGCCAGGATAAAGAAATAAAAGGCATCCTAATTGAAAAGGAAGAAGTAAAACTCTCAATATTTGCAGATGATATGATACTATATTTGGAAAATCCTGAGAAATCTATAGCAGAGTTTCTTGAGCTAATAAACAAATTCAGCAAGGTGGCAGGTTATAAAATTAATGTGAAAAATCAGTAATGTTTCTATGCATAAGGAATGACCTAGCTGAGGAGTCAGCTAAGGACAAAATTCCATTCAAAAGAGCAACTAAAAGAATCAAGTACTTAGAAATGAACTTAACTAAGGATGTAAAGACTTGTACACAGAAAGCTACATGATATTGCTAAAAGAAATCAAAGGAGATCTAAATAGGTTAAAAGACATTCCCTGCTCATGGATAGGAAGGCTAAATAAAGTTAATATGCGAATTCTGCCCAAATTGATCTACAAATTCAACACAGTACCAATCAAAATTCCAGCAATCTACTTTGAAGATTTGGAAAAGCTAATTACCAAATACTTCTGTAAGGGAAAGAGACCCTAAATAGCTAAAATCATTCTTAAAAAGAATAATGAAGTGGGAGGATTAACACTCAACTACTTTAAAACCTATTATAAAGCCATAGTGATCCAAACAGCATGGTACTGGCACAAAGATAGAAGCATTGACCAATGGGATCAAATTGAGAGTACAGAAGTAGCCCACTATGCCTATGGTCAACTGATTTTTGACAAGGCCCCCAAATCCTCTGAACTGGGACAAAATAGTCTTTTCAATAATTGGGCATGGAAGAACTGGATATCAATAGCCAAAAGAAAGGAAGAGGACTATCTTACACCCTACATAAAAATTAACTCAAGTTGTTAATACACCTAAATATAAGAACTAGGACCATAATGATTCTAGAATAAAATGTAGGGAAACATCTTCAAGACATAATAATAGGAAGTAGCTTCCTAAGCTTTACACCCAAAGCATAAGTAACAAAAGAACAAATAGATAAATGGGAACTCCTCAAAATCAAATGCTTCTGCACCTCAAAAGACTTTGTCAAAAAGGTGAAGAGACATCAACTTCAATAAGAGAAAATATTTTGAAATAATTTATTAGCCAAAGGTTTGATCTCCTGTATATACAAAGAAATCATACAACTCAACAACAAAAGAACAGACAATTCAATTATAAAATGGGCTAAAGATGTGAATAGGCTTTTTTCTGAAGAGCAAATAGAGATGGCTCAAAATCACATGAGGAGATGCTCATTTTCATTCACTATAAGGGAAATGCAGATCGACTACAATGAGATACCACCTCACAACTATAAAAATGACTGCTATTAAACAAACAGGAAACTATAAATGTTGGAGAGGATGTGAAGAAAGAGTGAGACTTATGTACTGCTGGTGGGAATGTATAATGGTGCAACCACAAAGGAAGACTGTTTGGTGGTTTCTTAGGAAACTAAATATCAAGTTGTCCTATGACCCAGCAATAGCACTACTTGGTATATACCCAGAAGAGCTGAAAGCAATGACACAAACAGACATTTGCACACCAATGTTCATGGCAACATTACTCACAATCACCAAAAGATGGAAACAAACCAAATGACCATCAATAGACACATGGATCAACAAAATGTGGCATACGCATATGATGGAATATTATGCAGCAGTAAGGCAAAATGACATCCTGAAGCACATGGCAAGGTGGATGAGCCTTGAGGACATAATGCTGAGTGAAATAAGCCAGACAAAAAAAATACATTTTGTATGGTTGCATGAAGGAATAATCAGAGGTTTATAAAACAGAATATAGGGGACTTAGAGATACATAGAAGCTAGAGATGACTAAACTGCCAGCTATTGAGGTTGAACTTCAATGTAAGAGAATATAAAGGAGTGAAGGTGGTTCTCTAGTGGGCCTATAGGTAATATTACCATCCTGAAGATGAATAAGATTGAAAGGGTTTGTATAGACCTATGCGTCCCACTGTTTAACACTAGAACTATGAATTAGTTCTTGCAAAAATTACTTCAAAGATATGATTCATGTACAAGGAGTGTTTAAATCCAGGGTACAAAAAGAAAACTGCTATTGCATGCTATGAGCTAAGTTCAAAAGGAAACCATCAGTACTACCACAGTAGCAACAGAGGTAAATAATTGGGGGAGGGACAAGTGTTAAAGAGGGAGTTTCAATTTCTTATTTGGCAAGGGTGTGTTTATTGGTTTTCTTTCTCTTGGGAATAATGAACTTGTCTAAAATTGAGGATGCTGATAGACTGCGGACTTTGAGTAATATACATGATACCCGATGAAGGCAGGTGGCTGAAGAATGCACTGACTGAGAGTTAAATGAGTGAACAATGGTGTATACTTATGAATAAAGGTTGTGCTGCTACCAAAAGGAAGAAAGTCATGAGACCTCACCAAACAAAATTGAATAAGAATTAAAGAACACAGCTTTTCTGGGGTACATAATGGTTTCAAACTGGCACACCATGCATTTGGGAAATGTGACTGACACTCCATTTTCTAGTGTATGGGCAGATGAGTAATATAATAAAAACAAATGAATAAATAATGGGAGATAAGCATTATGGTGTCCTTTTTTTGAGTAATGAAAATGTTCTAAAATTGATTGTAGTCAAAATGCACAACTATTTGATGATTCTGTGAGCCACTGATTGTGTGTTTTAATGGATTTTTTGCTGTGTGAATATACCTGAATAAAATTGCACTTTAAGAAGTCATGAAAGTTTGCTTTCACTTGAAACCATTCAGTTAACTTTTTATATCTCTTAAATTTTGTGAACAAGATTAAATTCGTTTCATAGAGAAAATCATCATCTTAGTTTCTCAAAGAATACAGGAAGTGGAATCAGAGGTATCTATTTACTCTTTGGATGTTTCAGAGTCATTTCAAATGTTGTTTATCCTTAATCATATCTAGTGCATGAGATATGAATATTTATGCTGAGGCTTGTGTGTGAACTTCTGGTCATTCTTACTCATGGACCCATATTCACCTTCAGATCTAGATGGCACTGATTTATCTGATCTTTTCGATTCCAACATATGTTCAAGGCTTTTTTTAACTTTATCAATTGTATAATGTAACATATTTACAAAGCAAAGAAAGAAAAAAGCAATAGTTTTCAAAGCACTCTTTAACAAATAGTTACAGGACAGATCCTAGAGTTTGTCATGGACTACCATATGATCCTCTGAGAATTTTCCTTCTAGCTGCTACAGAATATAGGAGGCTAGAAGGCTTAAATATTTCATCACCAGAATTGACTTTTTTTTACTTCTTTTTTTGTGAAAAATAACATATATACAAAAAATAAATACATTTTAAAGCACAACACCACAACTAGCTGTAGAACATATTTCAAAGTTTGAGATTGGTTACAATTCCACAATTTTAGGATTTTACTTTTAGCTACTCTAAGATACTGGAGACTAAAAGAAATATCAATTTAAAGATTCAGCATTCATATTCATTTGTTAAATCCTATCTTCTCTGTAAAAATCCACCATCACCTTTGATCTTTCCATTGCTCTCTTTAGGGGTGTTTGGACTATGCCCATTCTAAATTTTTGACATTGGGAGGGTCTGTCACTAATATGGGATAGGGAGATGAAACTACCTGATGTTCTCAGAAACTGGGCTAGGTTTCAGGACTTATCTGAACCAGGGACCCATCTGGAGGTTGTAGGCTTCTGGAAAGTTACTCTAGTGCATGGAACCCTTGTGAAATCTTATACATTGCCCTAGGTGTTCTTTAGGATTGGCTGGAAAGCTGCTGATTGGGGGTTGGCAGGTAATGATAGGTAGCAAGGTCTAACTGAAGCCTGTGTAAGAACAACCTCCAGAGTAGCCTGTTGATTCTATTTGAACTCTCTCTGCCACTGATACTTTATTAGTTACACTTCTTTTCCCCCTTTTGGTTAGCATGGAATTGTTGATCCCATGTTGCCAGGGCTGAATTCACCCCTGGGAGTCATCTCCCATGTCGCCAGTGAGACATTCACCCCTGAATGTCATGTCCCATGGAGAGGGGAGGGCAATGATTTCACTTGCAGACTTGGGCTTAGAGAGACTGAGGCCACATCTGAGCAACAAAAGTGGTCCTCCAGAAGTAACTCTTGGGCATGCCTATAGTCAGTCTAAGCATCTCTGTTACATACATAAACTTCACAAGAGTAAGCCTCATGATCAAGGGCATGGCCTATTGATTTGGGTGTCCCTAAAGTTTGACACAGTATTAGGGGATTCCCTGATGTTAAGTTTTAATAGTTCCATATTCTTTCTCCCATCCCTCAAGGGACTTTGCCAATGTTTTTTGATTACCTGCTTAATATATTCTAAGTTGTATCCAAGCATTACCATAATGTATACAGGATTAAAGGCCCTCATTCTTATTTTGTACCCCCTGTATTTCAGTTGTTCAAATGAGCTATGTGATAGGTTGAATTAGATTGCACACTACAGAGAACTTCTGTTCCAGACCAAATAAACCTTTCTTCTATTGGTCTCAAAGAGTATGTGTGGTTCTAAAATATAGACACTGTCTGCCTTACCCCTATGTTCTGAATTACTTTAACCCCAACCTATTACGCTTTGTTTTCATCTCTAAATATCAGGTTAAATATATAAAACAGCCTCTGGAAATCCAGAAATAATACTCACATTCCAGAGTTGATGTGTCTGCTCTAAAAGCTTATAATCTAGTCTTCTGCTTTCTTATAAGCATTTTCTAAAGGTGACCATACCATTCTTATTCTTTTGTTTCTGGCTTATTTTGTCTCACCAAATGTCCACATGTTCATTCACATCATTGCATTCAATCTTTTTGATCAAGTTGTTTTCATGGAGATGTGACCCATCCAATTTTGAGTGGGACTTTGATTATGTGTTTTCCATGGAGTCTACACCCCTTCAAGATGGGTCACTTACTGGAGTCTTTTAAGAGGGAGCCATTTGTGAAAAAGCTTCACAACCCACACAGCCAGGGAACTTTGAAGCTACAGAAGGAAAATGCAACCAGAGAAGCCATTTTGAAATGAGAAGCCAGAAGATAAAGCTAGTAGATGCCACCATGTGTTTTCCCAGCTGACAGGGAAAACCCCCAAACATCATCAGCCCTTCCTTGAGTCAAGGTATATTTTTCTGGATCCCACAGTTTGGACATTTTTATAGCCTTAGAACTGTAACTTGCAATTTAATAAATTCTTCTTGTAAAAGCCATTCCATTTCTGGTATATTGTATTCCAGCCACTTTACAAACCAAAACACAAGGACATGCAATAAAAGCTATATAGTTAAATAATCATCATAAATAATCCAGTCTACTGGATT
Organism: Myrmecophaga tridactyla; assembly: GCA_004026745.1. Classification (NCBI taxonomy): domain Eukaryota; kingdom Metazoa; phylum Chordata; class Mammalia; order Pilosa; family Myrmecophagidae; genus Myrmecophaga; species Myrmecophaga tridactyla. Next base: position 9,280 of record PVIY010057164.1, read on the forward strand.
ACAGTTCAACAGTTTCTGGTATTTCCTTCTAGTTTTCTTGATATACTAGAAACTAAAAAGGAATATCTATATTATGTGTAAGAATAATCTCCAGAATGGACTTTCAACTCTGTTTGAAATCTCTCAGCCACTGAAACTTTACTTTGTTTTATCTCTTTCACCCCTTTTGTTCAAGAAGTCATTCTAAATTACACAAAGCCAAGGACTGGCTCATTCCTAGGAGTCATGTCCTACATAGGGGGGAGGGTAGTCAGTTTTTTTCAGAGTTTTCTAAGAAATGCCACAATTGAACATTAAAAGAGGCTCTTTGGGGTGACACTTAGGCATAATTATAAGTTGGCTTAGCTTCTCCTTTGCAAGAATAAGTTTCATAAGAGCAAGTCTAAAGGGCAAGGGCTTGATATATTAAGTTGGGAGTCCCTAATGTTTGTGAGAATATCAGGAACTCCCAAAGTGGGGAAGTTTAATATTTCCATATTTTGCCCAGTCCATCAAGTGGCCTTTGCAATGATCTTTACTTTCTCCCCAAAGTACTCTGGGATTTATCAGTGTATTACATTAATGTATACAAAATAGCAAGATCTCACTCCCTGTTACAGGCTTCATTAATTATGCTGATAAAATAAACTGATCATGCAGGTTAAAATAGATAGTATGCTACAGAAAATATAAATTTTGTGCCAAATAAATATCTCTTCCTTTGTTTTCACACAGAAGTTGAAGTTTTAAACAACAGTCAATATCATTCATTACCCTATTCTGATTTTACCTTAGCCCTATTAAGTCTATTTCATTCATATCTCCAATTGAAGTCTGATAGCTTTTTCACCTTATTTAACAGTTGCAGTGTGGACTAATGCTGACTTTTAGACCTGCAGAACTCTAACTCTGAATCTCAGGTGTCACACAGATACCTAAAGTTCCAGAGAAATACCAGGTTGTACATAAAGAGCACAGCATGTCAGAATTCAGAAATAAAATTGCAACTCAAGAATAGATGTGGCTGCTGTAAGAACTTATTATTTAGGAATCTTTACAATAAGCCTTATTGAACATTCTGTACTCCTTAATTGTCAATTGACAAATCTCTGCCCACATTCTGTACCCTGATAACCTGCGCTCTTGAATTCAGTTCTCATTGTTTGATCATTATATTTAGTTTATATTAGTGAGATCCTACAGTATTTGTTCTTTCATTTCTGCCTTATTTCACTCAATATATTGTCCTCAGGCCTATTCACCTAGTTGCATGCCTCATAACTTCTTTCCTTTTTACAGCCACTCAATATTCTGTTGTATGTGTACACCACAGTTTGCCCTTCCTTTTGTCCATCAATGCACCCTTAGATCACTTCCATTCATTGCAATTTGTGAATAATGCTTCCATAAACACAAATGTCCATTCGTGTCCCTACTTTCAGCTCTCCCAAATAGATACCAAATAGTAGGGTTACAAACTCATATGGCAACCCTAAACTTAGTCTCCGTGGAGTCACTACACTGATCTCCAGAGGGTCCACACAATTCTACTTACCTACCACCAGACAACAGCTATATCTCTCTCTCCACATTTTCTCCAGAACATGTACCTTTCTGTTTATTTTTAAAACAGTTTTATTCACACACCATATAATCCTTCATAAATGAATAATTAATGGCTCCTGATAAAACCACAGTTGTGCATTCACTATCACATTCTATGAAAACATTTCCATTTCTTCCACAAAGAAGCAAGAAATGGAAAAAATTAAAATAAAATAATTCAAAAATTAAAAAGAAAAAGAAAAAATAAAGAATAAAAAATAAAAAGGAGAAATAACAATAATCTCCTACCTCCTCCCTTATGTCTCCCCTTTTATTAACACTTAGTTTTAGTATATCATCTTTGTTACAATTAAGGGAAGAGTATTACAATGTTACTGTTAACTATAGAGCCTCATTTGCATTGATATGGATGATTTATCTATATACCATCCCATTTTTAGCACCTTAAAATGGTGACATTCATTTATTCTCCCTCATGTACAAGCATTCTTATTTTTGTACATTTAACCACCACCATTGACCACTCTAAGTTTTTCTGAGTGATACAATCCCAGTTTTTATCCTCTCTTTCCTTCTAGTGTCATACATACTTCTAGCCTTACTCTTAAAATATTCAAATCAGCTTTGTTTATAATAGTTACAATATTGTGCTACTACAAAATAATATTGTGCTATCTATTTCTGGATCTTTACAATCAATCCTTGAACATTTTGTACTCCTTCAGCATCAAATGCCCAATCTCTACCCTCTTTCCATCTCCTGACCACCTGTGTTCTTAACTACCCTCAGAGTTTATTCATTATAGTTAGTCCATATTAGTGCAGCTATATAGAATTTATCCTTTTGTTTATCACTAACCTCACTCAATATAATATCCTAAAGGTTCATCCAAATTGTTACATGTGTCATGATTTTACTCTATCATACAACTGTGTAATATTCCATCACATGTATATGCAAATTTGTTTATCCAATCATCCAATGATGGACATTTGTGCTTTTTCCATCTCTTGACAATTATGAATAATGCCACTATAAACATTGGTGTGCAAATGTCTGTTTGTATTCAAGCATTCAGTTCCTCTGAGTATATACCTAGTAATGGCATTGCTGAATCATATGACAATTCTTTACATAGCTTCTAAGGAGCTGCCAAACTGCCTTCCAAAGCAGTTGTACCATTCTACATTCCCACAAACAGAAAACAAGTATGCCTCCTGCTCCACATCCTCTCCAGCCCTTGTAGTTTCTGGGGTTTTTATAATAGTCATTCCAGTAGGTGTGAGATGATGTATTGTTGTACTTTTTATTTGCATTTCCTTAATGGCTAGTGAAACTGAGCAACTTTTCAAATTTTTTTTTTAGCTTAAACAAGAGGAATTTATTGGCTAATGATTTTGAGGTTGGAGTAGCCCAAAATCAGGGACTTATTAAGGGAAATCTTCCTCTCTGAACACTGGTATTCTGGTACTGGCTGATGGCCATCCTTGGGGTTCCTTGGATTATATCCCTGCCTCTCATAGTGCAGTCATGTTCTCTTTTCTGGGTTCTACTGACTTTCCAACTACTCCCCATGGCATACCTTGTGTCTGAATTTCTTCTGCTAATAAAGGCCTCCAGTAATCATAGTAAGGCCCATCCTCACTCATGGGGCCACACCTTAAATAAAGCAACATCTTCAAGAGATCCCATTTACAATAGACCCACACCCACAGAAATGCAGGCTAAGACCAAGGACTTGTATTCTGGATGGTACATATTTCAACCTACCACACCCACTTTTGGTTTTTACCCAACACACCACACAGTGTTGGCTCACAGCTCTGCTTCCTGCTTCTGCCTTTTTCTGGAGCAGCCTGGCCACAAGACTTTGAGAACCACAGCTACATTTAATTACTTTCCCCATCCACAACATAACAGTGAGTTTGCCTACTGACACAGAGTTCCCTCTTAATTATCCATCCAATTCTGAAGATTTACTTTCTTCTCATAACAGGGAAAGCTGTAATTAAGTTTTCAGAGATTTTTGAGTCTACTCAAATTCCAAGAGAGATACAGCTAGTCTCCTACTTAATCAGTATAAATTAAATTTATTTTTGCATAAAATAGTTTATAATATCTCATTAACTATGTTAGTGAATGATCTAGTTTGCTAGCTGCCAGAATGCAATATACCAGAAGCAAAATGGCTTTTAAAT
>PVIY010057165.1:0-13013 GCA_004026745.1 Myrmecophaga tridactyla
TTTAAGATTCTATAACTTTGTTTTAGTTTGACGGAGCTGCTATCAGAAATATTACACATTAATTTTGGTCTAACAAGAGGACTTTATTGACTCATGGTTTTGAGGCTAAAAGAAATCCAAATCAAGATGTTAGGTGGGTAACCTATTTCCCAGAGTCAGTAGTCCTGGATGCTGGCAGTCTTTGGGGTTCCTTGACTTGTATCTCATGTCACATGGTTATGCCCTCTCCTTGTTCAATTCTTGACTTCTGGGTTCTCTTTAGAAGGCCTTGACTAAACTGGATTAAAGCCCACCCTAGTTCAGTTTACCACACTTTAATTTAAAATAACATCTTCAAAAAGTCCTGTTTACAATGGGTTCACACCCATAGGGATTCAGAGTGAGATTAAAAATATGTGTCAAGGGGACTTCCAGGAAGATGGTGTAATAGGGAGCACCAGGGCTCACTTCCCTACCAAAAACACTTAGAAGACAGGCAGAAACTGTCTGAAGCAGTGGTTCTGGGGCTCCAGAGACCAGGAAGTACCAGGCAGCATCCAGGGAACAGTGGGATGAAGAGACTGAGGAACTGATATGAGTGACCCACCTGGCCATGTAGCCTGGCACCCATCCCCCACCTTCAAGGCAAGCAGCTTCTATTCCAGGAATAGAGGGGGGATGTGGCACAGTACTGATCCAGCTGTTCTCTAGTGAATTTGGACCACTAGGTCCTGCAGCCTTGGTGGTTGTTAAACTGGATTAGGTAGAGGCATGTCTCCACCCCTTTGAGTGGGTCTTGATTGGTTTCTGAAGTCCTATAAAAGAGGAAACATTTTGGAGAATGGAAGATGCAAAGAGAACAGAACAGAACAACGTAGCCATGAGAAGCAGAGTCCACCAGCCAGTGACCTTTGAAGATGAAGAAGGAAAATGTCTCCCGGGGAGCTTCATTAAACAGGAAGCCAGGAGAAGAAGTTAGCAGATGATGCTGTGTTTGCCATGTGCCCTTCCAGATGAGAGAGGAACCCTGACTGTGTTCACCATGTGCCTTTCCAGATGAGAGAGAAACTCTGTTTTTGCCATGTGCCTTCTCACTTGAGAGAGAAACCCTGAACTTTATCAGCCTTCTTGAACCAAGGTATCTTTCCCTGAATGCCTTAGATTGGACATTTCTATAGACTTGTTTTAATTGGAACATTTTCTTGGCCTTGAAACTGTAAACTAGCAACTTCTTAAATTCTTCTTTTTAAAAGCCATTCTGTTTCTGGTGTATTGCATTCTGGCAGCTAGCAAACTAGAACAGATTTGTAGCACTTTCTCTGATCATAATGGAATGAAGATGGATATCAATTAACAGAGGACTGGGAAATTCACAAATATATGGAGGTCAAACAACACACTCTTAAATAATCAGTGGGTCAATGAAGAAGTTGCAAGAGAAATCAGTAAATATCTCAAGACAATTGAAAATGAGAGCACAACATATTAAAACCTATGGGATGCAGCAAAGGCAATGCTGAGGTAAATTTATGTCCTTAAATGATTCATTAAGAAGGAAGAAAAAGCTAAAAGCAAAGACCTAACTGTACACCTGGAGGAACTAGAGAAAGAAGAGCTAACTAATCCCAAAGCAAGCAGAAAGGAAGAGATAAAGAACAGAGCAGAAATAAATGAAATTGAGGGGAAAAAAAGAGAGAGAGAAAATCCACAAAATCAAAAGTTGGTTCTTTGAGAAAATCAATACCATTGACAAACTCTTAGCTAGATTGACAAAATGAAAAAAAGAAGATGTAAATATATAAAATTAGAAATTAGAGAGGGGGTGTTTCAGTTTGCTAATGTTACCAGAATACAATATACCAGAAACTGGATTGGGTTTTATAATGGGGATTTATTAAGTTACAATTCTAAGGCCATGAAAATTTCCAAATTAGGATATCAATAAGGGGATACCTTTACTCAAGAGGGGCTCATCTGGTCAGGGGATTTTCTGTCACATGGGAAGGCAGTGGCGACATCTGCTGGCCCTTCTGCCAGGTTTCATTGCTTTCAGCTCCTGGTTACAGTGGCCTCTCTGAGCTTCTGTCTGTCTCCCAACATCTCCAAATGTCTGTGTCTGGTTTCATCTCTCTGCATCAGGTCTGAGCTCTCTGGATGTTTTCTGTGTTTTATTCTCCTCATACAGGGCTCCAGCAAAAGGATTAAGACCCACGTTGAATTGGCAAGGTCACATTTCCATCTACTTAAGAGGTTCCATCCACAATTGGGTGGGTCACATCTCCATGGAAACAACCTAATCAAAAGGTCTGTCCCCACAAGATTGGATTGGTATTAAAAGAACATGGCTTTTCTGGGGTATGTAACAGTTTCAAACTAGTACAGGGGGCATTACCTGTACCAGTAATGACCCTACAGAAAAAATACAAGTTCATAAGAGGATACTATGCCAACAAATTAGACAACTTGGAATGAAATGGATTATTTCCTAAAAATGCACAAACAACCTACACTGTCTGTAGAAGAAATAGAAGACCTGAACAAACCAATCACAAATAAAGAGATTGAATTAGTTATCGAAAACCTCCCAACAAAGAAAAGCCCAGGACTGTCACTGGTGAATTCCAGTCATTTCTACAGAACAATAAGACCAACACTCAAAAATCAGTAGCGTTTCCATACTCTAGTAATAAGCAATCTAAGGAAGAAATAAAAATAACAATTCCATTTACAATAGCAGCTAAAAGAATCAAATATCTAGGAATAAATTTAACCAAGGATGTAAAGGCCTTGTGTTCAGAAAACTATAAAACATTGCTAAAAGAAATCAAGGAAGACCTGACTAAATGGAAGGACGTTCTGTGTTCATAGATTGGAAGACTAAATATCATTAAGATGTCAGTTCAACCTGAATTGATTTACAGATTCAACACAGTCTCAATCAAAATTCCAGTGGCCTACTTTGAAGAAATGGAAAAGCCAATTATCAAATTCATTTGGAAGGGTAAGGGTCCCCAAGTAGACAAAAACATCTTGAGAAAGAAGGATGAAGTTGGAGGACTCACACTGCCTTAAATTTAAAGCATATTGCAAAGCTACAGTGATCAAAAGAACATGATACTGGCATAAAGATGGACATACTGATCAATGGTTCTGAATTGATGGTTCAGAAATAGATATGCACATTTACGGTCAGTTGGTTTTCCACAAGTCCACTCAGCTGCAACAAAAAAGTCTCTTCAACTATTGGTGCTGTGAGAACTGGATATCCATAGCCAAAAAAATAAGAGATGATCCCTATCTCACACCTTACACAAAAGTTAACTCAAAGTGTATCAAAGTCCTAAATATAAGAGACAGGACTATAGAGTTTGTAAAAGAAAATGTAGGGAAACATCTTTAAGATCTTGTTATAAGTGGTGGTTTCTTAGACTTTATACCCAAAGTACAAGCAACGAAAGAAAAAATAGATAAATGGGACCTTCTCAAAACCGAAGACTTTTGTGCATGAGAAGACTTTGTCAATAAGCTGAAAAGGCAGCCTACTCAATGTGAGAAAATATTTGGAAATCAGATATCCTAAAAAGGTTTAATATCCCTGTATATAAAGCAATTCTGCAACTCAACAATAAAAAGATGACCCAATTTAAAAATGGATAAAGACTTGACTAGACATTTTTCCAAAAAGGGAATACAAATGGCTAAAAAGCACATAAAAAGATGTTCACCATCTCTAGATATTAGGAAAATGCAAATCAAAACCGTAATGAGATACCAGTTCACATCTACTAGAATGGTCACTATTAAACAAACACTTATTCACTGCTGGTGGGAATGTAAAATGGTACAGCTGCTGTGGAAGACGGTTTGGCAGTTCCTCAGGAAGCTAAGTATAGAACTCCCATATGATTCAGCAATCCTGGTTCTAAGTATATACTCAGAAGAATTGAAAGCAGGGATAAAGAACAGACATTTGCACACCGATGTTCATAGTGGTATTATTCACAATTACCAAAAGATGGAGACAACCCAAGTGTCCATCAGCCAATGAATAGATAAACAAAATGTGGTATATATATATATGTATATACAATAAACTGTTATTCAGCTGTAAGAGGAGTGAAGTCATGATGCATGAGACAACATGGATGAACCTTGAAGACATTAAGTTGAGTCATAAGTCAGACACACAAAAGGACAATATTGTATGGTCTCCACTAATATGAAATTTTAATAAGTAAACTCATAGAGTTAAAATCTAGAATATAGGTTTCCAGGAGATAGATGGGGAGCAGATGCAGAATATTGAATTAGTTTGAATATAAATATTTTGAAATGAACAGAGGTTATGGTAGTACCTTTTGGTGAGTGTAATTAACAGCATTGAATTATGTATGTGATTATAGTTGAAAAGGGAAGGGAAGTTTAGGGTCATGTATGTCACTAGAAGGAAAGCTAGAGGATAAAATATGGGACTGTAGAATGCATTGTGCCAGTTTGAATCTGTGGTGTACCCCAGAAAAGCCATGTCCTTAATCCTCATTCAGTATTGCTAGCTGGGAGCTTTTTGATGGTTCCCATGGTGATATGACTTCACCCATTCCAGGTGGGTCTTGATTAGTTTACTGGAATCCTTTAAAAGAAGAAGCATTTTGGAGAAAGCAGATCTGTGAGAATGATGAGAGCAAGTCCACCAGCCTGAGGCCTTTGGAGATGAAGAAGAAGAGCACCACACCCTTCTTCATGAAACAAAAAGCCTGGAGAGAAAAGCTAGCAGATGCTGCCATGTGCTTTTCCAGTGGAGAACCCTGAATGTCATCGGCCTTCTTGAACCAAGGTATCTTTCCGTGGATGCCTTAATTGGATATTTTTATAGCCTTGCTTTAGTTGGGACATTTTCATGGCCTGTGGATTTCCAACTTAATAAATTCCCCCTTTTAAAAGCCGTTCTGTTTCTGGTATATTGCATTCCAAACCAGAATACACAGTGAACCTTGTTGTGGATGATGACTATGGTCAATAGTGCAACTATAAGAATGCTCTTTCATAAACTAGAACAAATGTACTTTACCACTACAGTGAGTTAATAGTAGTGTGCTATATGGGGGAAAAGGCACCTTATATTAAACTATGGACTGTAGTTAACAGTAATATTTTAATATTCTTTCATCAACTGGAACAAATATACCATGACAGTGCTGAGGATCAATAATGGGGATAAAGGTTATGTTTTTTTTTTCTCTGTAGTAATGAGAATGTTCTAAGATTGATTGTGGTGATAAATGTACAACTCTGTGTTTATATTGTGAACCATTGATTATATGCTTTCAATGAATTGTATGGTGTGTGAATGTATCTCAGTGAAGCTGCTTAAAAAATTGGAGCATGTCAACATACCAAAACTCTGTTCTGTCCATCCTGGTAGGTAATTGTTTTCTCTAATTAGTTTTTAATTTATCTTTCTATTTTTTAACATACAAATATGCATATATTATGTTTCCCCTTTTCTTAGATTAAAAAGCCTATTATATACACTATTATGCATGCTACAGTGTTTAGAAGGGATAATTTTTAATTGAGTGTTTATAAATCTGATGCTGCTGATGCGGAATAAGGTGATAGTTGAAATGTGTTTGTATATAGAGGGAAATAGTTTATTTTAGATGATTGCTTCATATTTGATTCTTCCTTTTTTTTTCTGTCCAGATTGTGTACTTAACAGCCTGGAAGCCCCAAATGTCTTTTTTTTTTTTTAATCCAACTGTCTGACTCCTCTTGTTCTCTATTAACCGAAATATAGGCTGTTGTTTATTATATATTCAGGTTGATTACTGTGACCTTTCTGCTTTTTATTCTGCCTGTTTCTCAGATAAATTGTGTTGCCATTATCTTTTCTGTCACTTTGGTAATAGAAATTTTCTTTGTCTCATTGTTTGCCTCATATTCTTTTGTTGAGTTCAAGAATTATTTATCCAATGTTGGCATCTTTTTTTCTTCCTAAATCATCCTAAGTAGCATGTTGCTTTCAATTTTATTGTATCTACTAGTGCTTCGCTCTTCATTTAAAAACTTTTCTTTAGACTGATGTTGAATGCAACTCCTGTTTTCCATTCTTTTTTTTTCTGGAAGTCTTATCCTTGTTAAGTCCCCCAACCCTGTCAATTCTAATGCAGTCCTCGTTTAGCATCCTTTTAAGTTTCTTTAAACCTGAAAATATTAGTGGATTAATAAATCTTAAAGAGCAGTGCCCACCAGTACTCTCACCACTCTTCAACAACAGCACTTTCCATTTTTAGGTATTACTGCCTTTTAACTCATTTGGCTAATATTTTTTACATATTTGCATTAAAAAATCTGTATTCCACTTGGTTTCATGCTTTCTTCACTGCTTCTTTAACATTTTTTTCTATATTTATCCTAATTATCTTCGGTGCTATATTAATATATCTATTTCTTTGCCATAATTTATTAAATTATTCTCTTATTGTTGGACATTTAGAGTATCCATTTTTTTTTAACTTTTTTTATTTTATAGTATAACATATATACAAAGCAAAGAGATAAAAAAGCAAGAGTTTTCAAATACTCTTCAACAAATAGTTACAGAACAGATCCCAGAGTTTGTTATGGGCTACCATATGATCGTCTCATATTTTTCCTTCTAGTTGCTCCAGAATATAGGAGGCTAGAAGGCTTAGATATGTTTTTTATCATCGCAATCGACTTTTTTTTCCTTTTTTTTGTTTTTTGTGAAAAATAACATATATACAAAGACAATAAATTTCAAAGCACAGCGCCATAATTAGTTGTAGAACATATTTCAGAGTTTGACTTGGGTCACAATTTCACAATTTTAGGTTTTTACTTTTAGCTGCTCTAAAATACTGAAGACTAAAAGAGATATCAATTTAATGATTGAATATTCACATTTGTTTGTTAAATCCTATCTTCTCTGTATAACTCCGCCATCACCTTTAATCTTTCCATCCCTATCTTTAGGGGTGTCTGGGCTATGGCAATTCTAAATTTTTCATATTAGAAGGATCTGTCACTAATATGGGGTAGGGAGATGGAACTGTCTGATGTTCTGGAGAGGCTAGGCTAGGTGTCAGGACTTATCTGGACCAGGGACCCATCTGGAGGTTGTAGGTTTCTGGAAAGTTACTCTAGTGCCTGGAACCCTTGTGAAGTCTTATAGGTGTTCTTTAGGATTGGCTGGAATGATCCTGGTTGGGGGTTGGTAGGTTATGATAGGTAGCAAGGTCTAACAGAAGCTTGCAACAGCAACCTCTAGAGTAGCCTCTTGACTCTATTTGAACTCTCTCTGCCACTGATATTTTTAAATTATACTTCTTTTCCCCCTTTTGGTCAGGATAGAATTGTTGCTCCCATGGTGCCAGGTCTGGATTCATCCCTGGGAGTCATCTCCCACGTTGCCAGGGAGACTTTCACCCCTGAATGTCATGTCCCATGTATGGGGGAGGGCAATGATTTCACATGCAGAGTTGGGCTTAGAAAGACTGAGGCCACATCTGAGTAACAAAAGAGGTCCTCCAGAAGTAACTCTTAGGCAAACATATAGGTAGTCTAAGCTTCTCTGCTACCAACATAAGCTTCACAAGAGTAAGCCTCATGATCGAGGGCATGGCCTATTGATTTGGGTGTCCCTAAAGTTTGATACAATATCAGGAGATTCCCTGATGTTAAGGTTTAATAGTTCCGTATTTTTTCTCCCATCTCTCAGGAGACTTTGCCAATACTTTTTGATTATCTGCTTAATATACTCTAGGATGTTTCCAGGCCTTACAATAATCTATACAGGATTAAAGTACTTCTTTCTTAATCTGTGCTCTTTTTGTTTCAGTTGTCCAATTGAGCTATACAGATAGGTTGAATTAGATTATGCACTACAGAAGAGTTTAGTTCCAGACTAAATAAACCTTTCTTCCAATGGTCTCAAAGAGTGTGTATGGTTCTAAAGTCCAATTTTTTTTTTAATTAAAAAAAATTACAAGAATGAAACACAAACATTCCCAACACATGCTCATTCTGCTCTACACATACACTCAGCAATTCACAATATCATCACATAGTTGCATATTCATCATCATGATCATTTCTTGGGACATTTACATCTATTCAGGAAAAGAAATAAAAAGACAACAGAAAAAAAAAATTTTACATACCATATTCCTTACCCCTCCCTTTCATTGATCACTAGCATAAAATCCAATTTTTGATATTATAGATTAAACTATAGTGAACATGTTTGTAAATTTAATTCAGTCTTCTAGTAGTCTTAGAACCAGCTTTCAGGAGTAGGATTACCAAATGTAATATTCTCTTACATTTTTTTAAGGTTTCTCAGGCTTCATTCTTTCTCTCGAGCTCATATTGAATCTCTTAAGTATTTCATATTTTTAAAAAATTAATGTAGTTGAACTGTAATTCTTCTAAACATAAACTAATATGTTTGCTTCACTGGTTTTTTCAGCAGCCTGTATTCTTTTGAGCATTCACATAGTTAATAAATTTGTCATTACAGAGCCCCTGGATTGTTAATAAAATATCTAAATTTATTTGTAAAATGTGATAAGTACCTGAATGAATAACTATATAAATCCGCATTGATTGAATTTTTTACAAGAAAATTCATTATCCTACAAAACCAGAAGTACAAAAGCTACGTTGCAAGATGAATAAAGCAGTTCTAGATATCACATCCAAACATAATGTCCAGATGAAGGAAGGATCTCTTGGGCCACTCTTAGGGCAGAGAAAACATGTCTTCAAAGCCCTTAGGAGATTCCCCTCCTGTCTTATTGGCTAGAACTGTCGTATTCCTTTGTCTTAACTAGTAGCTCCCAGCAGAGGATATGGGGCCACAGTGACTAGCACAGATTAATTAGGAATTGCCTCTAGGACAGGCTTGGGACCATCTCCCCTAAAGCACATACCTGTACTCAGAAAGATGGATCCTTGAGGGGAGAAAACCAGGTTTCTGTTAGAAAGGAAGAAGGGCAGAGGGAAATGGAAATTAGGCAGACAATCAAGATTGTGTGTGTTTTAGATTTTTTAAATAAATAGTTTTAGAACAGTTGACTTTTAATTTTTTTTTGGTTTACTGTTCTGTTAATTACTGAAGGAAAAGTATAAAACTCTCAACCACAATTGTGGCTTTGTCCATTTTCCCCTTTAATTGTATCAGTTTTGTGCATGTATTTTGAGCTCTGTTATTAGGTACATCCACATTTTGGGTTATTATATGTTTTTAATGAATTGAACCTCTCTTATTTCTGGTAATTCCTTGATTCAAAGGCTGCTTTTTCTAATATTAACATAGCCACTCCAAATTTCTTATGATCCGTGTTTGCATGATATATCTTTTTTCATCCTTCTACGTTTAATCCATTTGTGCCTTTATATTTAAAATGTATCTCTAACGAACAGCGTATTTTTAATCCTATCTGGCCATTTCGGCCTTATTTAATCCATTTGCATTTAATAGTTATTGATATGCTTAAGAGTAAGTCTACCATCTAGATAATTGATTTCTATTTGTTTTGTATGTTCTTTGTTCCCTTTTCCTTCTTTTCCAGTCTTCTCTTGGATTTACTGAATTTTAAGAATTCCATTTTATCATCTCTGTTGGCTAATTTTGGACCAGATAAATATTTGCTAAGAATGGCTTGCCTGTGCACTATAGGGTATTTACCTCTACCAAGTAGATGCCAGTAATACAACCCCTTTGTGATAATCAAAAATGTCTTCATTCTTTACCAGATATCCTGTAGGGGTGGGGAATGGAGTTACTGCTGCTTAAGAACCACTTCTTTAGAAATTTAGAACTTATGATATGCATCTTTAATTTAAAACAATCTACCTTGAAATAATATTATATCACTCCACATATTATGTTAGATGTACTTCCATTTCCTTATAACAACGTACTTCCATTTCCCCTGTGCCATTCTTGTGCCATAGTTGTCATGTTTTAGTTCTATAGGTTATAAACCCTACATTGCATTACTATTTTTGCTTTAAACAGTTAATTTTCTTTTAAAGAAAATGCAAAAGAAAAAAAAATGTCTTTTATACTGACCAAGCTCATCTTGTATTTTTCCTAATCCAGCCCTCAAATCAGCCATTTCTCTAAAAAGCCTTGGTTCCTTCTAGTGGAAAGTGATCATTAGAAGCCAGGATCTAGGTATTAGGTGTGCTCATTGCTAGGGAGTGTGTCATATTTGCATCAATATTTATATATTGAAACCCATGAGTTCACACTAGTACATACAATTTCAATCCACGGCTACCCATTAATTCAGTTTTTTTCCTTCTTTGACAGTGAAAAACCTAGCTTCTATTATCCTTAATAGTTTATCAATCCACCTGTATGTAATCAATCTTTCATCATTGATGCTGTCGCCCCCTCATTCCTGCAGATCCCCTTCTTATTCCACTTAGGCTCTGGTATCCTGCACAACTCCCACCTCACCACCTGAGTTCTGATACCCTCTCTCAACCAGCCCTCTGCATGGATATCTACCTCACCCTGATGAACTCTGAAACCTGTGCCAGACTGTCAACCTTTTGGAATCCCTTCTCACCCTGCATAGGCTCTGAATCTCCGTGCTAGGCTACCACTCCACCCAGAAGCCCCTCACACTTAGTTTGTATTCTGACACATACCCTAACCACCCCTTCCCATGGATACCCTCTTCATCCTGCTAGAAGGTTTGAGACTGTATGCTAGGTGGCTTACACTCATGGAAACCCTCCTTGTCCTACTTGGGCTCTGAATTTATATACTGAACTATCTCTCACGTTCCTTCCCGTGTGGACACCCTCTTCATCCTATTTGGGCTCTAACACCCAGTCTCTGTATTGGACTCTAACACCCCATTCTTGGTTATGCTTCACTATGACTGTCCAGCCACTCTTCTTGCTTTGTGCTACCTGCTGACTTCAGTACTGAATTGTTTTGGAAGGGAGGAGCAGAGGAAGAGGAGCTTTTGCTTGTTAAAACAAAAGTAGCATTTATCATTGTTTGTAATGGTACATTTGTGTGATCATTTGATTGTCTTCTCTAAACTTTAACCTTCCGGAAGGTAGGGACGATTTCTTGGACTTAAAATAGTTTCCCTGGTATTTACCAGAAAGTATGTGCTCAATAAGTTTTTATTGAATAGGTAAATAAGCAAGATTAAGTATTTTTATCAGATCATGTGACTTTTATGTGTTTATGTGTTAAAGATATGCTTTGAACACTTTTCTCTCTGACTTTAAAGCCACTCTGAATATTTCCTGTCAGATACTTTTCTATACAAAAGTGTATGAAATATATGAAGATCATAGTTTAGTTGGGAAATCAGTCATGCATGTGCACAGTTAACCTCAATTAATGCAAGATACTGCATAATTAATACAAGGTAGTACATTCTCAGTGCAGTATACTTGAAAATAATACCTTTCATTTGTACATTTTATGAGTCATAAAATGTTGGCGCTGAAAGGGACTGCAGACATATCTAATTCAGCACAGCTAAGAGATATTGCAAAAATGTCACTTAAATAGCTTCCTGCTTCACTAGTATTCAGGGAGGTATAGGGGTGGTGGAAGTAGAGGATTAGTAGTATGAATAAATCCTCCACGCTGTTCTGACTGCACCTTTTCTATGATCTTACCTAATCTACAGGTTAACCTTTACAGATTTGTAGGAAAGGGCAAGGAAAGATTCAATAAATGAGGAAGCTGAGACCTTGAGAGTCATAGTGACTTCACCATCTTTATCATTTCTTTATCAAATTCCTTTCCACCTTTATCATTCTCCAGAGACATTTTACATGAGAATGTGATACTTTTTAAAACTTTCTGTAATGCACTGTAATTGTCAGTGATGGGCATGTGATAGAGGAAGATATGAAACAGCCTTCTTGTAAGTACTTGATAATTAGGCTATTTATTTATTAGCTTCATCAGTACTCAAAATATTAATTTGGTGAGTTACATTCCAGGCTCTCTGTTAGGAATATTAACTCAGTTGACATTTAATATTCCTGTTGGATATTTGATGAATTAAGATTTATAGAATTATCTGAAGCTCATGCATCTTTAGTGAAAGCACTCACCTTTGAGTGCTTGAAATATTATAATAGAAATACCATACTAATGCAATATTAGTATTGCATTGAAAAGAAATGTCTTAAAATCTTATATCATCAGAATATTTTCTCTGAACATATTGAGTATGTCCTCTGGTAACTTTTTTCATGACTATTTAATGAACCAGTTAGAATTTTCAGGAAATGATGACGACTGGAAATGAGATATAGAAAAGCCACTTTGCCATGCTAAATAGTTAAGTACATGAATATTCCAGTTTGAGTCATCTGATGCTTTGTTTAAATTTGCTGATTAGAACCTGCAATATGGTATTTCAAAAAATATATTATACAGGGTGAAGGATGATATTGTCCATATATATGTATATTTTTTGCATGGACAGGCACCGGGAATGGAACCCAGGGCTCTGGCATGGCAGGTGAGAATTCTGCCACTGAGCCACTATCACACCGCCCAATATTGTTCATATTTAAGAACTTCAACTTTTGTGTGAAACTAAAGGGAGAGATGTTTATTTGGTGCAAAATTTATGTTTTGAGTTGTGCATTTCCTAATTTAACTTATAGTGTCAGTTTAGTTGAACACCAGAAGTACATGGAATCTTGAATACGGTATGAGATTTTGTTGGTTTGTCCAGGTTAGTGTGATGCCCCGATATATCCCAGAGTAATTTAGGCAGTGAATAAAGAAGTATTTGCAAAGTCCCCTTGTGGGACTGGGGAGAAAGGAGGAAATATTCAACTTCCCCATTTGGAGAATTTCTGATATTCTATTTCTGAGCAGTAAGGACAGCTAAATCAGTAGGCCAAGTCCTTGATCTTGGGGTTTGTCCCTTTGAAACTTATTCCTGCAAAGAATAGGCTTCAATGAATAGGCTTAAGCCTACTTATAATTATGCCTAAGAGTCACCCCC
>PVIY010057166.1:0-13012 GCA_004026745.1 Myrmecophaga tridactyla
TCTAAGGTTAAGGGTAAATTGTTGTATTTGGTCTCTACTACAGCCATAAAAGTGATACAATTCCTGGTTGACCTCTTTTGATTTTGGAGGTTACATATTCCCTCATTGGATGTGTTACTCTGGTCCATTTACTAGGGGACCCAAAAAGTTTCTAGACTTGATTAGGAAATAGAACAAATGGAATTCCTGTGACAGGTCAAGTCTTCTCTGCAAGCTGTTCTGCCACTTGGACCACATGATCCAGCAGATTCACTTGTGCTGGAAGTTTCAGTAGCAAATAGAGATGATATGGGAGCCTCTGACAAGCTTCCATAGAAAAATCACAACACAGACTCTGATGATTTTGGAACAAACCATGCCATCCTCTTTAGATACTCTCTTTTTGAGACAAAGCTGCTGACCTGCTACTGGGACATAGTAGAGACCAAGTGCTTAAGCATGTGTCCCCAAGTTACCATGAGATCTGAGTGGTCTGTCATATACTAGGTGTTACCTTACTGACAAAGCCATAAAAGTGAGTATACACATTAGCACTCTGTCATCAAATCAAATTGGTATATACAAGATAAATTTCAACTTTCAAGCAGTATTTGAAGGCACAAGTAAGGTACAAAGAGAAATGCTGCAAATGTCCATAGAATCCATACCTGCCACATCACTTTCTTTCCCATCCCAATCATCTCTTTTACAGCTAAAGGGTTATTGGAGTTTCCCTACAATCCTTCAAGCAAGGATGAGAAAAATCAGGCCTGTTTTACAGAACTATATATATTGTACAGAGGTATCACCAACAACTGGACACCTGAAACACTTCATCTTCATTTCTGAGACATCCCTATAGGATTTGAAGCCAAATCCTCACAGTAAGCAGAATTTTAGACAGGGTAGCTTGCTCATTTAGATTGGAAGATGAAATAGCAGGAGGCAAATTTATATATATTGGCTACAACTAGTAATTTACCTGGATGGTCAGGGTCTTGGAAATATGAATGAGAAGTTGGTTACAAAGGGGTCTGGGAGAAAGCTATATAGACAGACCTTTATGAATGGACAAAAACATGAAAATATATGTGTCCCATGTGAATGCTCACCAGAGGGTGATACCATTAGAGGAGAATTTTAATAATTATGTGGCTAGCATAACCTGTATTTGTGGATACCAGTTAGGCTTTTTCCATAGCCATTCTTGTCGTTGCCCTATGGCTCACGAACAAAATGACTATTGTAGTAGATGGATGTTATTGTTGGGATAAAAATATGAATTTCTACTCACCAAGACAGCCTGGCTAAAGTTACAATTGTGTGCACAATTGTAGAAGGAAACACTCTATCCCTTCTGTGGCATCATTTCCCAAGGTGACAGCCTTCCAAATCCATTGAGGAAGGGGCAGCATTTTACTCCAACTGCAATATTAGTATGCCATGTATATAGATTTCCATCCTTGCATGGATTGTTTCTGCCCAAAGTATCATTTATGGACTTGCAGAATGATTTATCCACCTTCATAGCATTATGCATAGAATCACTTCTGACCGCGGAACTAAATTCATAGCAAATGAAGTACAATAATGGGCATATGCTCATGGAATTCACTGTTATTACCATGTTTTGCATCATTCTGAAGCAACTGGACTGATGGAATGGTGGCAAGGCCTTTTTAAGACTCAACTGTGTTGCCAACTGTGTGGCAATACCCTGCAGGGATTGGTCAATATTCTTTAGGAGACTTATATGCACTAAGCCTATGTATACTCTATGGTGTTATATCTCCCACTGCTAGGAATCAAGGGGTAGAAATAGGAGTAATATTATTCACTATTACTTTAGTTATCCATTAGAAAATATTGTGCTTCTTTTACTCAAGACCTTAAGCTGTACTGGTGTACAGGTCTTAGGTTAAAAAAGGATGATTGTTTCCCCCAGGAAACAAAATAATAATTCCACTTACCTGGAATGTAAGACTTCACCTTGTCACTTAGGCCTCCTCAAACCTTTGCATTAAAAGGCAAAGAAGGGAATTAGTACTATACTGGCTAGTGTTATAGGTCCCAATTAACAGAGGGAAATAGGACAGCTACTACCCTTAGAGGTAAAAAAGAGCTTTGATGAATAAGGAGATCCCTTAAGATATCTCTTAGTACTACCATGTCCAGTGATTAAAGTCAATGGGAAACTGCAACAACCCAATTCAGACAGAGCCACTAATGTCCCAGAAACTGTGGGAATGAAGCTTTGTCCTAAAATTGAGTAGATTGCAATACTAGTAGTCAATAAGAAGGAGGGGTAAAGATTTTGTGATGTTTGGAGTTTTCACTGTATTTTTTCTTTTTCTGGAGTAATACTAAGTAAATCTAAGAATGATCAGGTAATTAATGCACAGCTACATGATATTGTGAACCACTGATTGTATACTTTGGATGGTGTATTAGTTAGGGTTCTCTAGAGGAACAGAATCAATAGGGAACACTTGCAAATATCAAATTTATAAAAGTGTCTCTCGTGACCGCAGGAACGCAGAGTCCAAAATCCACAAGGCAGGCTGTGAAGCTGATGACTCCAATGGAGTGTCTGGATGAAGTCCACAGGAGAGGCTCACCAGCCGAAGCAGGAATGGAACCTGAATCCTCCTTAAAAGGCTTCCCATGATTAGATTAAGCATCACTCATTGTAGAAGACATTCCCCTTTGGCTGATTACAAATGGAATCATCTGTGGATGCAGCTGACATGATCATAATCTAATTCTATGAAATGTTTTCATTGCAACAGACAGGCCAGCACTTTCCCAATCAGATAAACAGGTACCACAACTTGGCCAAGTTGACACATGTCCCTAACCATGACAGATGGATTCTATGATGTACAAAGATATCTCAATAAAATTATATTTAATAATTACCAAATAATGAGAATGTAGAATGGATAGCTACTATGATTTATATGCAAAATATATGCTCAGTAGGGGCAGTGGTTAGCCTTATGTTTTTAATTTGTACCATTGTCAAGGTCTTTTAACAAATGCATTTTCTTGATATTAAAGCTAGTAGTACATTAGAGATCTTTAAGAGTTGCTTTAAAACTGTTGACCCAAATGCAATTGGCATAGAATTCCACTCTTTTGCTAGGCATCCCTCCATTGATATGAAATGGGATATGTTTTATTCCTTAATCCCTGCTGTACTTGTCCAGATGGAAAATTGTCAAGGTCATTTTGATTCTGGATGCTTTGCAAAACTGTGTAAGTTTGGAGTAAATGCTAGGGGTTATTGTTCTTTTCAGGCATGAGGGTTGGTGCCTGTCTCTTTGTGGCCAAAGAAATCTTTAGTCCAAGATATCCTTTGAAGTATTTGCCTGGTGACTTAATGTGCTTTAATGATTTCATTTTTTGTCTAGAGAAGGACATATACCCAAAAATTCTACAGAAAAATCCCCTTGGGAGTATGGGGAGGAAAGGGAAAAATTCAATTTCCTCATTTGGGGAATTCCTGATATGATTGCAAGCAGTGTGGACAACCAAATCAATAGGCCAAGCCTTCAATCTTGGGGTTTTCCCCTAGGAAACTTATTCTTGCAGAGGAAAGGCAAATCCTGCTTAAAATTAGGTCCAAGAGTCACACACAGAGAACCTCTTTTGTTGCTCAGATGTGGCCTCTCTCTCAGCTGACAGAGGAAGCAAACTCACTGCCCTCACCCTCATCTATTTGTGACATGACTCCCAGGGGTATAAACTCCCTGGCAATTTGGGAAAGAAATCCTAGGCTGAGCTGAGACTCAGCATCAAGGTATTGAGAAAACCTTCTCCACCAAAAGGGGGAAGAGAGAAATGAGACAAAATAAAGTGTCAATGGCTAAGAGATTTCAAACAGAGTTGAGAGGTTTTCCTGGAGTTTATTCTTATGCACAATATCGATATCCCCTTTTTAATTTATGCTGTATTAGACTGGCTAGAGTGAAGTACCTGAAACTGTAGAGCTGTGTTCCAGTAGTCATGTTTCTTGAAGATGATTGTATAATAATATAGCTTTTGCAATGTGACTGTGTGATTGTGAAAACCTTGCGTCTGATGCCCCTTTTATCTAGGGTATGGACAGAAGAGTAAAAATATGTATAAGAAATGAATAATAGGGGAAACAAAAGGTAAAATTAATTGAGTAGATTGGAATACCAGTGATCAAAGAGAGGGAGGGGTAAGGGGCATGGCATGTATGAATTTTTTCTTTTTTTTAATTTCTTTTGCTGGAGTGATGCAAATGTTCAAAAAATGATCATGGTGATGAATACACAACTATGCAATGATATTGTGAGTCACCGATTGCAATTCTGTGAGCCACTAAGCCATACTGTGAGCCACTGATTGATGTCAATAATGTATGTCAAGAATGTTTGTATGTTTGTTTGCTGTTTACAATACAAATATTTTTTAAAAATTCTACTGTTTCCCAAATCATGAAAATCTCTAAGTATTGAATGTATCAAAAGCATAAAAATATAAGATAATAGTATTGAATAAAACTGCGGCCTGCTCAAAAAAAATAGAATGAAGCATTGATTCACCCACTCCCTTGAAAAATATTATGTCCAGCTGAGGTGTTTGGTGAGGGAAAAGGAAATGTGGAATGCATAGTGGAAAAAGGCAGTTATAAACACTATCAACAACCATATGACCAGTTACACAAATGAATACTGTAATATGAATATTGCCATTATGAATTTCTTGCTTTTGTTATGCTTGTATATACACATAAAATATATGTCTATTTTCTGCCCTATCATCTTGTTATCATATGAGTTTTGTTAACTTTTTATTATATTAAGTTGCATTATACCAAATTTAAGTGTGAATGTCAATGAGGACTTAAACCCTCCTTTGGGGAATGAGTTACTGTGCTTTCTTGTTCTACACAGGACAGTTGAATTATGTTAGGTGACTGCAGACTACCATATTTAGAGAATATCTGTGCTTTAAGGTGATGTATCCCTATCAAGTTGACAAGGGGTGAAGGGTGATGGTTAACCTCATGCATCAAGTTGGCTAAATCATGGTATTTATTTATTATTCAAGAAATCACTGTTACTAGAAGATTTTGTGGATTTAAATCATGAGCCAGTTGATTGCACTGATGGCTGATTATATCTACAACCAACAAATGAGATTACCTTTAGCCGTGGGAGAAGTCTCCTCCAATCAGGTGAAGGCCTTCAATGGAGAACTGAGCTTTCAGCAGTCAAAAAAAAGAATTTCTATTTCCACTTCAGTCAGGCAGATCCTCCTGGGGAATTCATCAAAACCTACATTGGAGTGACAGCTTCAGTCTGCCCAATGGAGTTCAAATTTACATGAGCTAATTCCTGTATAACCAGATGTTCTAGTTTACAAGCTGCCAGAATGCAATATGCCAAAAAAAGGATGATTTTTAAAAAGGGGTATTTATTAAGTTGCTATTTTACAGTTCTAAGGACATGAAAATGTCCAACATTGAAGCAAGACTATAGAAATATTCAACTAAGGCATGCAGAGAAAGATACCTTCGTTCCAGAAGGCTGATGACATTCAGGGTTTCTCTCTCAACTGGAAGAGCACATGGCCAATATGGTGACATCAGCTAGCTTTCTCTCCAGGCCTCTTGTTTCATGAAGCTCCTCTGGGGGCATATTCCTTCCTCATCTCCAAAGGTTTCTGGCTATGTGGGCTCTGTGGCTCTTAAGCTTTTCCAATATGTTTCCTCTTTTAAAGAATTCTAGTGAACTAAGCAAAATCTACTTGGAATGGGTGGAGTCACATATCCCTCTAATCAAAGGTTAATGCCCACAACTGGTTATGTCACATCTCCATGGATATAATATAATCAAGTTTCCAACATACATACTGAATAGGAATTAAAAGAAATGTTTGCCTCCACAAGATGGATCAGATTTAAAACCTGACTTATCTAAGGCACTGATCCTTTCAAGTCAGCACACCATGGTGATAAAAACATCAGGGCATCAGTGTCTTTGTAGGGATGGAGGTGGGGATTGACTGCTATGGCAGAATGAACCATGTGCCCCAATTTTAATGTCTTCTTCATTTTAATCCACATTCCTAAGGATGTGAACCTATTGTAAATAGGACATGTAAAGATGTTATTCTCAGTTAAATGTGACCCATCTGACACCATCTGAGGTTTGGTCTTTATCCATATTACTAGAGACTTCTATGTAAGGAAAAGTCTCCATATATATATATATATATATGACTTCTACATAAGGAGAAGTCTCTCTCTCTCTCTCTCTCTCTATATATATATATATATATATATATCCTGGCTGACAGAGCTCAGAGCTCAGTGCAGGATGCTTGATGCTGAGTATTGGTAGTTGTACCCCACTCCTGTCATGAGGATTAATTGCTGAAATTTTGCTCCTCTCACTCAATTTCAAGAGACTGAGTTAAGCTGAAGGGCTCTCCTAAGCAGAACTAATATCAGGAAGGAGGGTCCAGCAGAGAGAATGAAGTCAGAGGGCCTTCTTTCTGCCCCCAGACACCTATGTCCATACAGGACCTTGCCCATCGGTCAGTCTCTGGCTGAGGCTCTAGGTACTCTCACTGGGATGTCTGCGGCATCCTGCTGACTCCCATTCCCACACAACTCACTTGAATTACTCTCTTCAGAGGCCACACCTACCCACAGTCCTCCCCTTCTCCATGCCACTCACCTTTTGCCCCTGTTTAGGCATGAAATACCTAAAGTTCATTGGTGAATTTATTGAAGAGCAGGGATGACAACCCATGTAAGAACAAATTTCAAGCTAAAATCAAGGAAAGATGTTTACCCAGTTTCCCAGAGAAGGACTCAGAGAGAAGTAGGGGTCACATTCAAATAGAGTCAAGAGGTTATCCTAGAGGTTATTCATATTCATTATAGACATATCCCTTTTTAGTTTGTGATGTATTGGTGTGGCTAGTCGGAAGTACTGAAAACAAAACTGTGTTCCAGTAGCCATGTTTCCTGAAGATGATTGTATAATGATATAGCTTTTTTTTCTTTTTACATGGGCAGGCACTAGGAAACAAACCCATGTCTCTGGCATGACAAGGAAGAACTCTGCCTGCTGAGCCACCCATGATATAGCTTTTACAATGTGACTGTGTGATTGTGAAAACCTTGTGTCTGATTAAAAAATAAACAAATAATAAGGAAACAAAAGTTAAAATAAATTGAGTAGATGGAAATACTAGTGGTCAATGAGAAGGAGGGGTAAGAGGTATGGTGAGTATGAATTTTTTCTTTTTTCTTTTTTATTTCTTTTGCTGGAGTGATGCAAATGTTCAAAAATTATCATGGTGATGAATACACAATGATGTGGTGATACTGTGAGCCACTGATTGTATAGCATGTATGGAATATCTGTATGTCAAGAATGTTTATGTTTGTATGTTAAGTTTTTACAATAAAAATATTAAAATAAAAAAGAAGCAGGTGTCACAGAAGCCCATAGGTTCTCCCTAAACTGTGAATGTGATTGTGGCACCTGCTCCACCACCTTAAATTCTGCCCCTCCAATTCGCAGTCCCTTACATCCTTGCATGGTTCCCATAGTGATGGTAAAGAAACCTCAATAAGGGTGGGCCATGGTGGCTTAGTGGCAAGAACGCTTGTCTGCCATGCCAGAGGACCTGGGTTCATTTCACGGTGCTTGCCCATGTAAAAAAAAAAAAAAAACCTCAATAAATATTTCTTCTTTCTAATCTTAATTTTCCATAACCTGGTAAATATTTATTTCTGATTGTTGGCATTAAACATAGTGTAGTTTCTCTGGTCTGTGAATTTTTTACATTTTTTTATTTTGTTCTTGGTTTTGGAAACAGATATTTATTTTTATTTAGTGTGGCTTATTCACAGAAGAATAGGTGATTTGCAGATTACCAAGATCCTTATGTTAATGACAGAAGTTTACCTGGGGGATCTCATCCATGAGTAGTGGCCATTAAAACCTGTTGCCCATCATGCCTGAGATTAGCAGACTGAAGAAAAATCTTGGAAAAGAAAGCTAAGAATGCTGTAAATGAGGTAATATAGAATAAGGTTAACTTTCCTTTCAAAAATGGTATGATTCTTGTGGGTTTCACTGTGATAAATTACACATTAGCTCCTATTATAAATGAACACAGTAACCAGGAATAGAAAATTAATGAGAATTGAATCACATGTTGCTGTGAATATAGACTGAATAATCTACATTCATAAAAGTGTGTCAGATCAAGGAATCTGAGTATGACAACAAGAAGTAAATGAAATGAGAAACATTTATAGTTTTCTTTCTGAAAATGTTTCCCACCACAGGTGACCCACCCTAGTCTCAACCAGCTCCTTCCACTCCATGATCTAAAATCATGAGTAACTAAAATGAGCTGAATTACCTATGCCCACACCCTATAAAGTATAATCAAGTTCATTTAGAGCTTGGAAGTCTGAGTTTTAGTACTCGCCTGTCACTAGACCTCATCTGTGTATCTGAAGATGTATCTTAACCTCCTTTCCTCTTTCTCACCAACTATGTACTAAGAGGAGAAAAACACACTGTGGCTCAGATAGCTACTGTAAGGTTAGTCATGGAGCCACATAAAGCACTTGGAATAACTCTTCTCCATTTGTTTCTTTTCCTCCAATTTTTCAAACAAACCTACGTTTAGTTTTTTTTTAATATGCAGGAAACTTTATTTTTAAAGGATAAATCAAATAAGATGCAGTTCACATTTTCTCAAACATACATACTCTATCCTTAATATAAAATTCACTCAATTGGTAAATTATACTGAAATAGAAAGGGAATGCAAAGTTACATATTTAAAATGATTGTTTAACTATACCAATGTAACAGTCAAATTAATCAAGGCATTGTATATTTTTTAAAAGACAGCATTTTAAAGCCAATTATATGTATTAAACAGGGGAATGCTGATGTGAAATAGTTTGAGTCAAAGCAAACACTAGGACATTGTCTTCCAGACATAGCTCACCTCTGGTTTCTGAAATTTACCCAAAACATCCACTGCCACAATCTGCTGACTTACAAATCTAGTAACATCTTACTTACCCAGGGGATAAAGAATTGCTTGGCCCTGCAGCTCCAGGATCTACTCCTTTCTGGGACTGTCTCTGCTCTGAAACTCTGCAGATGCCACAGTTTCTCTTCTTGGTAGGATTTTGTTTCAATGGTTCCTTCCTTCTTATGTCACAGGATTTGATTTGTTACATGGGAATCAGGGCTTGGGACAAAAGCACAAATTCACATTTAGTTAGATGGTCATTCATATTTTAAAACAACTTCTGTGTGAGACTAAAACAAAAAATGTTTATTTGCTATAAAATTTATATTTTGACTAATGCATTTCCTAATATAACTTATATGGACAGGTTAATTGAACACCATAAGTACATAGAACCTTGAATAGGACATGAGATTTTGTAGTTTTGTCCAGTGTGATGCCCTGATAAATTTCAGAGAAATTTAAACAGTGAATAAAGAAGTACTTACAAAGTCCCCTTGGAGGAATGGCAAGAAAACTTCCCCATTTGAAGACTTCCTGATATTCTCACAAGCAGTGGAGAGAACCAATCAATATGCTGAGCCCTCAATATTGGGGGTTGTTCATATGAAACTTATCCCTGCAAAGGATAGGCTAAGGCTACTTAAAATTAGGCCTAAAAGTCACTCCCAGAGAACTTCTTTCGTTGCTCAGATGTGGCCTCACTCTCTCAGCCAACATGACAAGCAAACTCACTGCCCTCCTCCTCTGTACATGGGTCATGACTCCTAGGGTTGTAAACCTTCCTGGCAACATGGGACAGAAATCCCAGAATGAGCTGAGACTCAGCATCAAGGGATCGAGAAAACCTTCTTGATCAAAAGGAGGAAGAGAGAAATGAGACAAAATAAAATGTCAGTGGCTGAGATATTTCAAACAGAGTTGAGAGGTTATCCTTACAGATTATATAGATATCCTTTTTTAGTTTATGGTGTATTAGAGAGGTTAGAGGGAAGTGCCTGAAACTGCAGAGCTGTGTTCCAGTAGCCATGTTTCTTAAAGATGATTATATAATGACATACATTCACAAAGTGACCATGTGTTTGTGAAACCTTGTGTCTGATGCTCCCTTTATCTATGGTATAGACAGATGACTAAATATATGGATTAAAAATAAATAAATGGGGGAAAATGTTAAAATAAATTGAGTACATTGAAATACTAGCGATCAATGAAAGGGAGTGGTAAGGGGTATAGAAAAAATAGGGGAAACAAAGGTTAAAGTATATTGGATAGATGGAAATACTAGTGGTCAATGAGAGGGACAGGTAAAGGATATGGCATGTATGAGTTTTTTCTTTTCTCTTTTTATTTTCTTTTTCTGGAGTGATGCAAATGTTCTAAGAAATGATCATGGTGATGAACAACATATGTGATGATATTGTGAGTCACTCATTATATACCAAGAATGGAATGTTCATATGTTAAGAACATTCATGTTTATATGTTGTTATGTTTTGTCACTAAAAATATATTTTTAAAAATTTACCATCATGCAGGACCCCAAATTTGCAGCTCTTGGAACTCACTGTTCCATAGAATCTTGGAATGCATCTTCCATAAACTCAAACTGTGCCATTGAATGCACAAACTAGACAGGGTGAGAGGAGGCCAGGGGCC
This sequence comes from Myrmecophaga tridactyla, assembly GCA_004026745.1. Taxonomy (NCBI): domain Eukaryota; kingdom Metazoa; phylum Chordata; class Mammalia; order Pilosa; family Myrmecophagidae; genus Myrmecophaga; species Myrmecophaga tridactyla. Next base: position 10,690 of record PVIY010057166.1, read on the forward strand.
AATCTGACTCAAGAACTCTGAGGAGGGCGGCTGCCGTGGCTCAGCAGAGCTCCAAACTGCCATGCTGGAGGTCTGGAGTTCGATCCCTGGTGCCTCCTGCCCATATGCAAATTAAAAAAAAAGAACTCTGAGGAAAGACCAAGAAATCTTAGAAATTGGCTTAAAGTACAATAAACACCAAGCATGCTTCACAGCTATCTCTTTGCAGACCTTGGGTCATCTTCCTGTGTTGAATGCTAGGGAGAACACATGATATTGGGTTTTCAGTAGGTAGGTTAAGAAGAGCTAGAGATTTGGAGCAAAACAGATACAGATTTTAATCCTACTGCCCTCAAGGGCTTGGTTGTAGTGGTAGTTAGGTTCAGGTGTCAACTTGGCCAGGTGAAGGTACCTAGTTTTGTTGCTGTGGACATGAGCTAATGGTATGTAAAGCTCATCTGTCATTGATTACATCTGTAGTCAGCTAGGAGGCATGCCTGCTGCAATGAATGATGCTTGATTTAAGCGGCTTAAATTAGAGAGCTCAACATAGCACAGCCCAAGCAGCTCAGCATACCTCATCCCAGCACTCACAGCTCAGCCCAGTTCTTTGGAGGTGCAGAAAGGAATCACCCCAGGGAAAGTTGTTGGAACCCAGAGTCCTGGAGCAAAGGCCAGCAGAGAGCATCCTGTCTCTTCCCATGTAAGAAAGAACCTCAATTGAAAATTAGCAGCCTTTCCTCTGAAGAACTGTATTTTTAACTAAATAAATCCCCTTTAATTAAAAGCCAATCCATCTCTGCAGTGTTGCAGTTTGGCAGTTTTGGTAGACTAAAACAGTTGTTTTACCTGAGAATATCACTTCACTGGTCTGAATTGGCTCTTATTTATATTTTAATTTAATTAGTTATTTGTACTTAATTTGTATTACTGATTCTTATTTTATACCACTTTACAACATAGCTATACAGACCACAATGTGCGTTTGTTTTTCAGTTCCATAAGCACCCCCATGAAGAAGTATGAATACTCTCCTTTCTCAAAACAGGAATCCTAGGCTTAAAAGCATAGGCCCTGGTCCCCACAGCAGTGCAGGACACACTTAGCACAAGCACTTTCCCCACAGGCCTGCCCTGTCCACAAATGATGCAGCACAATGTCACACATGCATATGTGCCCTCCTTCTGAGGCTTCAGGGATGGGATGCCTGCCCAGCACATGGGCAGAACATGCAGAATCCACAGCCACACAGTCCACACTAGTCCCCTGTGCCACCACTCCTCCCCTTTGGGCCTCATGCACACATGCCTGGGGTCTCACTGTGGCATCTTCTAGCCCACCCTCTGGGGCTGCCTGCACCAGGAACTCTGCAGGCCACTTCCTCCTTTGTCCCAGCCCTGATGTCTGCTTCCTCATCAGTGAGAACCAGGTTCCAGAAGTCACTGCAAAATCTGGGAATGTCCCAGATTACCTCCCCCATGGCTTTAGGCCCAGAAGGGGAGCCCATAAAATGGCAGAGCAGCACATGTGCAGGATACCCAGGAGGGCCACATTCTGCACATGCACAATAAACCCAGGACTACATTGGCCATCACCCTTCTGATCCACTTCTTCAAATGCCTGCTTGCTAATAAAGCCTATCTGGTATAAAACTATGGGAGAGGGTTGTTCTGTAAGTGCTGGCATTTCCAGTGCCTTCTCATGCCTGTGTGTTGTACTTGGGCTCTGCCATCATAACTAAATACAATGCACAGTCCTTTATTGGATTCTGGTTTGAGAAAATAATCCCATAGATGTGTCCAATGATTGTGGTAGTATGATTAAGAATGCAGTAATAAAAAGTTTATTTAGTTTTAAGTATGCCTACTGAAGTGCTAAGGATTGAAATCTTACTGGTTTAAATATTATTTTAAAAGAAATATGAGAAAGCAGATACAGCTAACTGAAACTGTTCAATATAAATAATGGTATGTGGTTGTGTATTTTTATGCTTCTCTTATTCTGTATTATTAAGAAATATTTTTAAAAAAAGAAGAAAGAAGTAAAATGAAGAGGGGTGTACTAGAAACACTGTGCCCTCTAGAAATAAAGATAGAAGGTATATTTCAATTATTTTTTAATATAGATGGGAAATTTAGTTAAAATAGCAGAAAACAGAATCCAGTAATGCAATATGAAATGATATCTCTGCTAAGCAGAATTTGTCTTAAAAATGAAGAAAAATGATAAAGGGACCAAATCTTCCACTCTTCATTTCAAAGAATGAGACATAGACTGTGAGTGGGCACCATGAACATTGTCTTGTTTCAAGTGGAATTGGACTGAGATAGTCTAGAAGATAATA
>PVIY010057167.1:0-12999 GCA_004026745.1 Myrmecophaga tridactyla
TGTTTCTTATTGGTTGTTTTCTCATGTATTTCAGAAGGAAGTTCTCTTTCTGTTAACAAGTTTAATGTGCACGTCCTTAATAATAACCTGGGGTGAGAGGGCTATTGTTTGATTTGGCTGAAGGAACTCCTGGATCCCAGAGCTTTTGAGCATTGATTGGCTGCTTGGTCATGAATGCTGTACACGAATATTTTTGATGTCTTCAGTTTTCAGGAGTTTTGGATGTACACTGAGACTGAGTGTTAACTATTTGCATAAGGGAAAGGAAGTGATTTATATAATTTGGTGGTTTTTACAATCTACTGTATGATTTTTTTTCCCCCTGAAAATAAAGGGAATATAAATTATAAAAATAAGTTTTAAGCTCTCTTCTGTATTTTCTTTTAGGTGATATTAAAAATAATCAAACATTACCAAGAAGAAGGACAAGGAACTGAAGTTGTCCAAGGAGTGCTTTTGGGCCTGGTTGTAGAAGATCGACTTGAAATTACCAACTGCTTTCCATTCCCCCAGCATACAGAAGATGATGCTGACTTTGATGAAGGTAAAGATGTTTATCTTTTAAGTGTATCTTTGCAGTGCACACATGGATGTTAATACAATATCATAACCAAGCATTCTCTATTGGGTTGGCGTAGTGACTTGATTTATAAATTTCTTGGAAAAATTATGCAGATTTTGTGAAATAATGATTTATATCATAAACTTTATTAGTTTAGCCTTTACTTATTTGGAATTTGTGTTGCTGGTTTGTAATAATTTGGATATCAGCGGTGCTGATGTTGACTTTCCCATTATGAAATTAGTTTGCTTCATAACTTGAATTGTGAGGAACAGATCAGCATTGTGTATCCATTCCCTCTTTAGTATTTTGACTCAATCAGTGTTTTAAGAAAGATGAGTTGAGTACTTGTTTCAGAAAAAACGACTCTATTTAAGCATTTCAAAAGCATTTTGTTTATGTTGTAAGTATAATCGCATTGTAAGCAAAGGCCTCTAGCAGTTAATAGCTCACATCAATGGCCAAGATCGACATCCTAAAAGTTTTTTTTCTTTTCTTAATCTAGTTGTAGGTGCCCTCTCACTTGTCTGAACTCTCAGAGCTCCTTTTCTGTGCTCATTTTGTTTTAGCTGATTACTTTCAACTTCGATAAAATGTTACTTATCTCACATTTTCATAGTTCTTTGAAAGAGTAACTGACCCCAAATCTGCTTTTGCTAAAGTTGATACCTTGGTATGGCAATTTGATCTGCAAATCAGTTTTTCATTGAAGTAATACCCCTGGATACTAACCGTGGCCATTTTGATATAATGCAGTTTGAGTAATTGCATTTTTTTTAAATCTTTGTGCACTGTGCATCTTTGTTTTTTTAAGCTGGCTGTACTCTCCCTGTTTAGTTTTAATTACCATAATATTTATACCTCAGATGGGGATTAAGATTTCTTTGCCATCAATTCTAGCAGTATTAGGATATTTCTACTCCCTTACATACCAGCTTGTCTGAGGATGCTTAATTATAATTTACTATTAATTTTTTTAGACCAGAAGACAAGGGATTGTTAATACAATTCCTTTAGTTCACAAGTGAGGCACCTGAGAGGTTCACTTGAAGTGACTTGCTCAGACTTCCACTAATGGAATAAATTCATTCCAGAAGAGTTTCTTAGGTAGTTAATTTTGTTTTACAAAATTCTCAGTTTAGAATATGAACAAGAAATTCAGTGCAATTATATTAGTAAGAACAAGCAAAATGTTACTGGTTTTGGATCTTGATCATTGGAAACTAACTTCTTATGGCTTGGGTAATTGACTGAGATGTGGTTTCGTTAGCATGCCCTTTAAGAAGTTCATTAAAAATGATTTAACAACATTGAAGTAACAATAGACTTCAATTTACCATTAAATAATAAAACAAAAATAACTGGGCATTGTGTCCTGCTGGGGAATTGCCTATAATCAATAGTTAATCTGCAAGATTGGGAGTTTTTATCAGTCCAGTGTTTTAGACTAGGAAACGATATTCAGAGAGATAAAATAACTTGGAATTGATAGAGTATAGATCAAAACTGCAGCTGCCTGGTTTCACATCCCATGATTTTTCCACTATACTATATTGTTTTAGATGCTTAGAGAAGTGAAGGCCAATGATTAAAGATTGTTGAGTGTATTTATCATTATTCTGTATCTGAAATTTGCTTTTTGTGCACAATAATTAAATTTGTTTTTCTTGATTTACCTTTAGAAACTAATGGGATTTTCCTTTTGTTGATGTGTATGAAAATCCAAGACAATCTCCTATATATTTTTCTTTTTTAAATTCATTGAGTTGAAATTTAGATAACAAAATTAGCCAATTTAAAGCAAGCCAATTCAGTGGCATTTAGTGCATTCATATAATATTGTGCAACCACCACATCTGATTACTTTCAAAACATTGCCCTCACTCCAAAATAAAGCTCCATACCCATTAAACAGTCCCTTGACCTTAGGCAACCTCCAGTCTCCTTTCTGTAAATTTACCTATCTGGATATTTCATGTAAGTGCAGTCTTAAAATATGTGACCTTTTGTGGCTTATTTCACATAGCATAATGTTTTTGAGGTTCATCTGTGTTGTAGCATGTACTTTATGCCTTTTATGGCTAGATAATATTTTATTGTATGGATGTACTGCAGTTTGTTTATACATCATCTGTTGATGGGCATTTGGGTTGTTTGTACCTTTTGCCATTTGTGAATAATGCTGCTGTGAGCATTGGTGTACAAGTGTCTGTACAGGTCCCTGCTTTCACTTTTAGGTATATACCAAGAAGTATAATTCTGTTTTCAATTTCCAGAGGAACTGCCAAATTGATTTCCACAGTGGCTACATCATTCTGTAGTCCATCGCCATTGTATGAGACCTGTTTTTCTGCATCCTGTCAGCAGTTATTATTTTCTGCTTTTTTTTGAACACTTGCCAAGTGGTATCTCATTGTGGTTTTAATTTACAGTTCTCTGATGACCAGTCATGTTGAGCATCTTTTCTTTTTAATTTTTAATTTTTTTGTTGTGTATCTTTTTATATGCTTATTGACTGCTTGTATATCTTTAGAGAAATGTCATAAGTCCTTTTTCCCATTTTAAAATTTTTGTTGTTGTTGAAGCATTTCTTTATATATTCTAGATACTCACCATTAGGTTTTCATCAAACTTGGGTAAAAACTGAAATCTCTCATAAAGGCCCAGTGTTTTACTTACTGCTTTTCAGTTATTTTATGCCTGTGAAAGCTAATAGTCACTCAGGGAAATATTTTTTTCATCTGCCTTCCACTTTAGAGAAGTAAAATACTTACCATATTAAATTATGGTATATTAAATTTAATAATTGCATATTTTAAGTTGCTCAGATTTTTTTTCACATGGGCAGGCACCAGAAATCGAACCTGGGTCTCCGGCATGACAGGCAAGAATTCTACCACTGAGCCACTGTCACACCACCCAGGTGTTTGTTTTTGATGCCTCATGTAAACTATAGATTTTAATCTATAGTCCAAAAATAAAATGTTAATGAATGTTTAAAATCAGGGGTTGGCAAACTACCATGGAGAGCTAGCCACCTGCTTTTGTGAATAAAGTTTTATTGAAACCCTGCCAGACCCATTCCTTTCTGTATTTTCTGTGACTGCTTTCCTGCTACAGAGACACAGGTGAGTAGTTGTGACAGGGATTGTGTGGGCCCCAAACCTAAAATATTTACTTTCTGGCCCTTTAAGCAAGTTTGATGGCCCCCGTTCTATGGTATGCATGAACAAGCATACTATAAAAAAAGTAACCTTTTCTTACTCCTTATTTCTCCCTCTTTCATAAGGTTAAAGAATATATTTGTGAGGGTGCAAGGGTAGTTCAGTGGTAGAATTCTCGCCTACTGTGTGGGAGATCCAGGATCTATATCTGGTCCATTTACTTCCCCAAAAAACAAGCCTGCAAAACAAATAAACAAAATAAACAAAAATTCAATAAATGGTGCTATAGTAACGGATATTCATATGGAAAAACAATGAAATGTGACCCCATCATACAAATGAATAAATAAATAAATACATTTGTGGCTTTTTGTTTGTCTATTTCTTATCTAGAAATTGCCCTTAACATGAGTCTAGTCCAGAATGTATTGTGGGCACAGAATTGAAAATATTGCTATTATAGGAGGTTATTTTCCATTGTGTATCTGGAAAGTGTCACACTCGTTAGCTTTTGCTTAATTTTAATGTCTTTTTTCCTTTTTAAAATCACATATTATGTTATTGATGTTTAGGGGAACTGTCTGTAGTTAATTGAGAAGAATGGCATTAAGGTCATCGTTACATGTGAGTTTGAGGCCATGAAATATAGATAGAAATCCCAGCTTAATCCTCAAGCTTTGTGACACTGAATAACTTAACTTCTGAACCATTTTTTTTTCTGACTCTGTAGTATCTTTTCATTTAGCAGTTAGTATTGTTCACTTACTGAGTACTAGAAACAAAGCAGGAAGGGTAATTTCTTTGTAGATTAATTTGTTGTGTATTTTACCTTGGATTAGGTTAGTATAGTATAATGGATAATTTACAACCTAGAAAGATCTTGTGGCATGAAATCTCTCTTGTTTCTTTCCATTAATTCACTACTTACTTTTGCAGATGTCCTAACTCATTTTAGTGGTTTAATTTTTGATGCACTTTTATATTATAGAATTTACTTTTCTAGTTGAAAGTAAGTTGCTCATATTAGAGATCTATGAAGTAGAGAAACTCATACTGAAATTCCCATTAGGGGGCACTATTATCAAGCTTAGGAGAGCTGAAGAATAATTTGTTCTCTTAGTCATGCAACCCAAGGCTTGCAAAAGAGGAAAAATATTTTCATCAGATAAGATTCAGATTCTGTTATATAACTGAATTCCTTAAATATGTTATAAAGTGTGCTGAATTAAATACAGATTCAATAACTCACTGTCTTGTTTTTCAACAGACTAAATCAATTTAATATTGCAGGTGATATAAGAAACTTACTTCTCATGTCTCAGAGCCAAATCCATAATTTTTATATTTGGTGTGGACAAATATTTTATTTTGCGCCCTTTAAGTCATTCATACAGGGTGAGCCTTGTCTTCAAAACATGTTTTTTCAAAACAAATATGAAGATTGTATTGTGCTACTAAAATGAAGTTAAGGGAATAACATGATGCCTAAATTATTCTGACAGTTTTAATGTGTACAGCACATAAAATTACTGAATAGTAATTCCAAGCATTGAAGGATATGGTCGTACACACACCTGCACAGCTTTTAGCTTTTTTGTTCATTATCAGTTAGAAGAAAGTTGTTACTTGAAAATTATTTTCTTTTTAATTATACAAGTTTGATGTTAAAGCAAGAAATACTAGTGTAGACTATTCCATACAATTGTTTTCTTACCATTTAGCTTTTAAAATAAAGGCAGTGCTGTAGAGCCTTAAACAGATTTTCCAAAGGCTAAAATATGAATTGACAAAAATGTAATTAAAGTAAGATGTATGCAGAGTAATTTTTCACAGCATAGGTGTTTATTTTAATCACTGGGTTCTGAGAGAGTAGGTATGTATGGTTATATTATTTGGAATACTCTTATGCAAGTAAGCCATATTTTGCAAGGGAGAAAATCTCTGCCTAATTACTTTTTGAAGTCTCACCTTCTGTTTATTAGTTTGCCTGGAGTCTACGCTCAAGGCATAGCCGCTTGCAACCTAGCTTTTGGTTACCATTTTGGTTTTGTGTTGCTGTTGAGTTCAGGGAAGAGTTAAGTCAGGACAGAAAAAGCTCTTCATATTTTTTGGGCAGATGGGGGCATTTTGTGAAAAGAGGTGATTTATTATTTTGTATTATCTGTATGAATAGTCAGCATCATTGTGATGTTTCACAAATTCATTTTTTAAAAATGTATATTTTTTGTGATTTGGTTTTGGTATTTGATTTTTTTAAGAGCTTTTCTTGGTAGAAATATTGGAAATATATGTAGACATTTTTGGGGTGTATTTTCAAATTCATTGGAGGAGTAGAAACATGTTAGTAAAGTAGGAGGTGATGAAAGTATCTTGAGGAATTTTGGTTTATCCCAGGAAAGCTGTAAGTGAAGATGGATCTTTTTAGATGATGACTTCAGATCATTATGTTGCAGATATTTCTGAATAAAAATAGTAATTCATTTCAATATTTATCCAGCAGATTACATTGAGTGTGGTGGAGCAGATATGCAGATACCAAATCCTCCTTACAGACTTGAAATTAAGTGGGAGAGACAAGTTTGTAAATAAAAAAATTTTGAAACAGTTTGTATAAGTCTTATGTGAAGAAGGAAAAAGTAATGGAAACACCTCTTGGGAGATGACTTCACAAGCAAAGTGAGGTCTGACTTTAGGTGAATGTCAGTTACAGTTTCAAATAATTGTTAAGGAAGCTACATCTTGTGATGTAATTCACATTTCAGGGACCTCATAAATAACGACATATATCATTAGAAATATGAACAGAACTATTTAATATATATTTGGTTTTGTATTTTTATAGGTCAGAGATAATTATGTTCCTTGAAAGTGCTTTTCAAGTTTTGCTGCTCCTTTCGTATCCAGGTAGAGAAGTTGATTTTGACTTCTAGGCTCTTTTGATAAGTAAAAGGATTACTCACAATATCAGTGCCCATATTTATAGAAACTTGGGATCCATGCTGCAGTTAACTCTGAATATTTAGTAAAATGTTTAAATAAAATAATAAATTAAGTATTTAATACATATTTCATCTAAAATGAAACATTGTGTGTAGGCAGATAACTAGAGAGAATCTGTACACTGAATTATGTTATTCCCTTGGCCACCATCTTCTTGTTTTTCCTGGTAGTTAAACCATTTAAATTTGAAAATGTTAAACCATTTAAATTTATTTATTTACTGCTGTATAGCAAGGTAATGAACTTTAGATTATTGCTCACTTAAATTATTTTGATCACTCAGCCTTTAGTTTTTGGTTTATTAAGACAATTAGGATATGAGAAGTTAAAACCCAAATATGAAGCATCAATGCAATATTTTTATGCTTTTCTTTGTTTTTCAGTTTGGGAGTATGAAAAATTTAAATTCCAGAATAGGAGCAAAGTCTAACTTCACTTCAAACCCTGAAAAATATTTATATGTTAACTTTGTATTTCAAAATTTAGTTTTTTTAAAAAAAATAAGTTGAGAAACTCCTGTGCTTGGAAAGATATGCTATTGTAAATGTGGTTAAGGTAAAAGATTTTTCTTCTTAAAGAAATTAAAACGCTTTACACTGTTCCCTCCCTTGGTCCCCAAAGTATAAGTGCTATGGTTTGGAAAGACGCCAAATAAAACCTGCTCACATTTTGTGCAGACTTAAAGTAATACTTTGTAAGATTTGAAAATTACAGGTGGATACAGTACTTAAATGGTATTTAAAATTCCTGACTTTCCTAAGTCTAAAAATGTAATCCTTAAATTACTATTCCCAGTGGTTTATATTTTAATTAAATAAAAAGTGTCTTATTGAATCACAGCTTTAGGTAAAGATCTTTTAATGTATTATTACACTTTCAGGTAATAACTATTAAAAATGAACTGTTTTGGCATTAATTAGAATGCTAAAAGCTACAATTACAATATCTAACCGAAAGATGATTGCTATTTGTTTTTCCAAAAATTGTTCAGACCACCATAGTTCTTGTCTTGCTTCCCATCTTGCCCAGACAGAGCGCTGTCCAGCCTCACTCTCCCAATTAACTATATTACCTGATCTGCAAATGTTATAGATTGATATATTAATTAGATTTGACGTTTCAATGCTAATTCTTTATATTTAAAAAGTATATCTTAGTCATGTCTAAGTGAAGTGTTCTATTTATTTTCTCTTCATGCCTATCTAGGGGAAAATTTCATCTTTTGGATGTTACACTTTATGGTTTATTTCCAATTTCAGGGTGGTATTTTCATATGTTTATCCTTCACCATGAGAATTGTTTTTGATACTTTTTTTAAAAATCAGTTATTTTTTTACTCAGTACATTTAGGTGCTTTCTAAAGTAATTGAAAACAAAGGAAATACTTATTTTGAAATAAGTAAAAATGTAAGTGTAGAATTTATTATGTGATCCTCTGTCTCCTCCTTTCCTCACCCTCTATGCATAATTATCCTTTTTTTCCTCTAGCATCTAACCTACAGATAGCATCTTTTAATATACAGGCAACCATCTCTCCCCTACTTAATTGGTAAGAGGATCACAAAATTATTCCAATGGTCTTGTTTCTTTTTTATAGACTTGAATAGCTGATGACTTTGTATTTTGGTGGCAGGCTTATATCTCTGCAGCCAGCAGCATTATAATAAGAGCCAACAGCAGGGTCCTTGGCTGGGACTGTTTGGCCTTGTGGCTGGCTGTTAACTCCAGCAGCAGGCTGCAATGGCAGTAGTAGCAGCACCACAAATACCACTTGTCCTGAAGCCACTGTAGCTTCCAAGTTCACCTTCTTTCACTTTAACCTCTCCTTTACTTTTCTTTTTTCATTCTTTTACTGCGTATTCATCAAGTCAGTATTTGAATGGGAGCTATATACCAGGCATTTCCACTGGTTGTTGTTTACCTACATCTGTAGTATGGATAGATTTTGAAGTGCTTGTTACTTAAAGAGTTTTGCTGCTCCAAGCAATATATTTGACTTGAAGTTTCAGGAGACTTGCTAGCACCTTATTTTAATGGAATCAGATTATTAATATAAAATGAAGATTTTTATGACTCATGCCACCAGGTGAAAGTGTCTAAAAAATATTTTTGTGTAGTAAGAGAATGACTTAGATTAAAATTGTATATCTACAAATGTATACATCTCCAAGTCTGCAGTTCAAAGTGACTCTAGGTATATTTGTTTTGTAAGAGAATTTTGTTCCTAAAAAATTGATAAATTAATCCTGACCATTTTCATATTAGAAATATTTTATTTTTACTTTTGATTAATTCGTCATTTGGTAGCAACTCCTGATACTTTAGATAAAAGTTTCTCTGTCAGTAATGGAATCTGTAAATGAATGTATTCGGGTACTTTTAAAAATCTACTAAGTTAAAATAATTTACATTACCCTGCCCCCATTCTCCTAGGGGAAAAATTAATATTTAATTTTCTTCTCTTACAATCACTGCTACAACCACTACCTAGAAAACAGATGAGACAAAACATTAAAAGACTCAGCACTAGAAGAATGTGAAGGATTGTGCAAAGAATGTCATATATTTTGATGGGTATTAGCCATTTTCTTTGATAAAATGAGAAATGGGATGGTGTAGAAATAACATGGAATATCAAGATCGCTATAAACCACATTGGGTTATTTCCTTGTTTTTCTAGAGATATTTGATACATGATTGTGAGACAGATGTTTTATTAGAATTCAGCTTTGTATTTCCTTCCAAATTCTCTCCTCATTTTACATGCAGTTGATAAAAATAACTAGTAAAAATTCTACATATTTGGAAGTGATGTGTGTGCATATATAGCATTATAATTCTTAGTATAAAAAATTCCTAAAATCATTTACATATGATTCTGAAAGGCATAATGAAGGAAATCTTGATAGAGTTCTCTTGAAGTTTTGTTATAGTTCTGGTTTTACCACTAATTGTATCTTGGGTCTCTCTATCCTCAGGTTTCACATTTACAGAATGGGTCACAACAGGAACTTGTGTAATTCCTTCCTTTAGCATATGGAAAACTGAGGCTCAGAGAGGCCCAGCATTCCAGAATTAGAAATCCCACATGTCTATCTAATACATAATCCATCACAATTTAGGGGGGTTGTCAATGATCCCAATTATTTTTTTAGGATCCCAGTGAGTGATACAGATGCCTACATTTATAACTTGTAGGCATGATTTATTTATTGAAGGCCAATTTTTGATGTAATCATTACCATCAGCACAACTGGAATCATAAAATATTATTGTAATTAACCCTGGATTTCAGAATTTAACTGCTTAAAGGCTCTAGTATTTTGCTACATGGATTGGAGAAACTGATTGAAAAGTATAGATTGAGCTGTGTAGGTTAGGAGGAGGAAAAATTGTTCTTATTAAATGCCACTGAATGCACTTACAATAGTTTGAATAGATCGCTTAATTTGACTTAAGAAATAGTGTCTGCCTGATGACACAGAAAGACTTTCTAGAATATATTACATTGCAGATGACTTATGATAAAGCTTGTCATGTGAACTTCCTTCTTTACTGAGTGCACAGTATGGTTAAGTGGTATGTTATGCACTGCTTACAATCTGCTGTGACTGCCATCTGGGCAAGCAGAATGAAAGAGAAGAGAGCACGGAAAGGAACTGGATCAACTGTTAGGAATGTGTGTGAACACTGGGTGCCACTTATGAAACACTAAGCACTTAGTGTGTTTCCTTTGTAACTCGTACAACTAGCTGTTCCTTTGTAACTAGTAAAATTAGCTGTCTGTAAATGGAGGTGTGCAACCTGTACACCTCTCACAATTCATCTTTTGGCATCATGATACCTATGGCTGAAACAAACCATTAAATCCAGGAACAGGTGACCATGATCATATTACCCTTTTCTTATTTTATTTTATTTATTTATTTATTTTTGAGTGCCATTGGGCTGGGAATCAAATCCGGATCTCCTGCATGGTGGGTGAGAATTCTACCACTGAACCTCCTATGTACCCCTGTTTTAATTTTTGATAGAATAATTTTGCTGCTTCTGTATTTGACACCAAGATTGGGGTAGTTTTAATAATCCTGGCATTTTTAATTTGCCTAAGTGGAAATATTTTGGAAATGAATTACACTGTATAACAAACTTCCTGAGAAATATTTAAAATATTTAAAAGGCAATAAGATCTATAGATGAAAAATTACCTTGAAACCATACAAATTGTAATCAACAGTAAACCATAGGAATGATGGAGAAAATGTTTTTTTCTTGAGTTTGGTCTCTATGAATGACTTCTGAGATTCTTGTGAGCTGGGGCCAGTGCCTAACCTGAGGGCTTATAGAGTGGATAAAAGAAGTGACTTTGTAGTCACTTTGGGATTTGGTACAAATCGCAGTTTAGCCTTATTTTTCCTCATAAGCCTCATTTGTTTCTTCTGAAAAATGGGGTTGATGATATCTAACTCGAAATGTTGGTGTGTTTATTAAATAAGGAAATAAATCTAAAGCATTAAGCATGGTTTCTGGCAAATAAGTGCTAAAAAAAGGTGATTATGATTATCTAATAATAAAAAATTTATAGTATAATACATACTGATGACCTAGAGATACTTTAAAGTCTAGAATATTTTCAGAATCAGTGAAGAAAAGTTTAATTCCCATTCTGGATCGAGTTAGCCTTTAATGAGTTTTAATAGAAATTTTTTTTTTGTATGCTATATGGCGGGGGTCACATTTCATTCTTTCTCCAGGTGAATATCCTGCTATTACAGCCCTATTTGTTGGATTTTTGTTTGTTTTTTTGTTGTTGGTTTATTTGTTTGCTTTTTGGGACGTGCATGGGTAGGAAATTGAACCAAGATCTCCCACATAGCAGGCAAGAATTCTACCACTGAACAACCCTCGCACCCTCAATAGAATTTTGATATTTTTAACTATTGTTAGAAATTGCATAGCCTTTTTGTTTGTTTGTTTGTTTTGTTTTGTTTTTTGCATGGGCAGGCACCGGGAATTAAACTCGGGTCTCTGCTAGTGAGCCACCATGGCCTGACCTTGCATAGCCTTTTGATACTAATAATTCAGAGTGTTTTCTTTATCCCTAGAATTAAATTGGAAATTCTGGCTCTGAGCACATCCCTGATGTTCTCAGCTTTTGTGTCCCCATAAAGACATGTTGAAGTCTTAATCTGTGTTCTGTGTGAGAATCCATTTGTAAATGGGACCTTTGAAGATGTTATCATTACTTAAGGTTTGGCCTCATTTATGAATAAGATCTTCTAAAAATCCTATTTAGATGATACCAGATTGCATCAGGGTGGGTCCTAATCCATATGATCAGAATCCTTATAAGGCAGAGGAAATTTGAACACAGAGAAATTCATAAGACAGTAAAGGAGACAGATCGCCATGTGATGGAGTCAGAGATTCAAGCTGAGGGATGCCAAAGATTGTGGCATGCCAAGATTAAAATTCTACAGACTCTGTGAGATTGCATGGCCTGGTGAGACCTTCATTTTGGACTTCTAGACTCCAAAGCTCTGAGACAATAGATTTCTGTTGTTCAAGCCAACCCATTGTGTGGTATTTGTCATAGCAGCCTCTACAAACTAAGATGCTCTCTTTATCTGAAAAAAGGTAATTCTGTACCAGATTCTGATCAACACTCACATCCCCTATCAGAAAAGCCTGTAGACTTTGCCTGTGGATTATATAAATGGCATGGCTGCCTTTACTTGGAGTATAAGAATTCAGCAGAGCCAAAGGGGTAGAATCTTATTTTCTGATCACAGTGAAAGGTCTCTCTTATTTTAATGTTTGGTTTATACCTTATAAAATAGTTATTTTTGTGTACATATGGTTACCGTTTTGATATAAACATGTGAGCCCCTTAAAAAACTGTGTTCACTGTGAATCATCTGGTACTCCCTTAGGTACTCCCTTAGGAATTAACAGAACTTTCTGAGGATGGCTAATAATACAAAGCCACCATGGTTTCTGTGGTTTTATCAGCCATGGCTCCAGTTCTAAAATGTTTAAAATGAGACCCATGCTCTCTTTTTTTTTTTTTTTTGAACTTTTTTATTAATTAAAAAACTTAACAAAAGAACATTAATATATCATTCCATTCTACATATACAATCAGTAATTCTTAATATTATCACATAGTTGCATATTCATCATTTCTTAGAACATTTGCATTGATTTAGAAAAAGAAATAAAAAGACATCAGAAAAAGAAATAAAACGATAATAGAGAAAAAAAGATTATACA
>PVIY010057168.1:0-13008 GCA_004026745.1 Myrmecophaga tridactyla
TAAAAAACTGAGGGAGTCCCAAGCAGAAAGGGAAGTCATTGTGTGAGTTGGGGGTCTGTGCTGGTTTGAAAGGATGCATGTACCCTAAAAAAGCCATGTTTTAATCCTAATCCCATTTTGTGAAGGCAGCCATTTCTTCTAATCCCTATTCAGTACTGTATGTTTGAAACTTTAGTTAAATCATCTCCTTGGAGATGTGACTCAATCAAGAGTGGTTGTTAAGCTGGATCAGATGGAGACGTGTCTCAACCCATTACTAGGTAGGTCTTGATTACTTTACGGAAATCCTTTAAAAAAGGAAACATTTTGGAGAAAGGAGAGATTCTGAGAAAGCAGAACGACATAGCCGCAAGAAGCAGAGTCCACCAGCCAGAGACCTTTGTTGATGAAGAAGGAAAATGCTTCCCAGGCAGCTAGCAAACTAGAACAGGGTCTAACAAGGCAGGCAGGAGGAGAGAGAGAGAATTCATGAAGAGAAGATGGGGGGAAAGATGAGTTCAACACTTTCATTTTCTAAATTATTAGTAAAATTGAAGCATAAGCAACTCTTTGTCTTTGAAAATATTTTAAATGACAGTACAGTTGTTCTAGTTTGCTAGCTGCCAGAATGCAATATACCAGAAATGGAATGGCTTTTAAAAAGGAGAATTTAATAAGTTGCTAGTTTACAGTTCTAAGGCTGAGAAAATGTCCCAATTAAAAGAAGTCTGTAGGGATGTCTAATCTAAGGCATCCAGGGAAAGATACCTTGATTCAAGAAGGCCGATGCAGTTCAGGGTTTCTCTCTCAAGTAGAAGGGCCCGGGACAAACACGTTCAGGGCTTCTCTCTGAGCTGAAAGGGCACATGCCAAACACTGTGTCATCTGCTAGGTTCCTTTCCAGCTCCCTGGGTGGCGTTTTCCTTCTTCATCTCCAAAAGTCGCTCGCCAGTGGAGTCCGCTTCGTGGTTCTGTAGCATTCTCTGTTGTCCTTCTCTTCTGTCTCTGAATCTCCTACTTTCTCCAAAATGTTTCCTCTTTTTATAGAATTCCAGTGAAGTAATCAAGACCCACCTAGAATGGGTGGAGACACGTCTCCACCTAATCCATTTTAACAACCACTCTTGATTGAGTCACATCTTCAGGGAGATGATCTAATTAAAGTTTCAAACATACGGTATTGAATAGGGATTAGAAGAAACGGCTGCCTTTACAAAATGGGATTAGGATTAAAACATGGCCTTTCTAGGGTACATACATCCTTTCAAATCAGCACAACAATATTCCATCATCTTAACCTTAATTTACCTTAATTCCCTTTTTAGTAGATGTTTATAATATATTAAAACTTTAATTATTACACAAATGCTGCCATGATCACTTTTGGACTTTACACACATTTTTTGCATGTTTTCTTAACTCTCTTATGATTAGTTGCTGAAGCAAAGTTGAGGTGCAAGAAAGTGTATGGATTAACAAATAACTGACTAATAATACAAATTAATTCTCATTGAAGTTTCAGAGGGCAATGATGACATAATATTACTGTCCCCCTTTGTAACAAATGAATGTCTTAACTTATCTCTTTGCAGATCTAGGCTGCCTCAGTCAGTAAGAGGCATTTTCTAGAGGAAAACCAGTAGTGTGACCTCTAGACTGGCAGATCCATGCCACATGCCATACCCAGCCCTGCCTGTTTGCTTTCGAGGGTCCTGCTAGTTAAATATCGCTTGCTAGCATCTTTTGTAAAACTCTTTGGGTCAGGTGTGTTTTGGACTCAAACTTTTTTTCAGATATTTAGAAAGGTAATACAAACTATTTCCTGTACATATATTAAGAAGCACCCCCACTTGTTATGTGGAGCACCCCAAAATCAAGCACATGAGTATTTTTGCAGTGAAACCTGATAAATGAATATTTGAAGTAAGTGAGAAAAAAATAAAGACGGTAAATTCTCTTGCCACTTCAGATCAGGATTTGCAGCTAGATGACCTACTACCCAAATCTTTTTGCTTTCAGATTGTGTAGGATTTCAAAAAGGCATCTGCTGGTCCTTGTTCCCAGTTCTGTTGCTTCTAGCTTATGATGCCAGTGGTTTCCTCTCTAAGCATCTGTGGGCCTTCGCTTAACTCTTCCAAAACACAACTCTGGGCTCTGGCTTGCTTAGCAACTCACGGGAAAGCAAATGTCGAAGACAGCTGGGCTTTGCATCTCCAAACTTCCATGTCTGGGCATCTGCTCTGTTGGCACTGCAAGCAACTCCAAATGTCTGCGTCTCTGTCGGCTCTAATAATCAGACTTCACACCATCCAGTATCCTAGAGCAGCTAGAAGTAAAAACCTAAAATTGTGGAATTGTAATCCATACCAAACTCTGAAATCTATTCTACAACTAATTGTTGTGATGTGCTTTGAAATGTATTGCTTTTTGTATGTCTGTTATTTTTCACAAAAAAGGAAAAAAAGTCAATTGTGATGATAAATGCACAGCTATATGATGATATTGTGAACCATTGATTGTGCACTTTGGTTGATTATATGGTATAGAATATATAATATGTTTCAATTAAAAAATAATATAAAAAAAGATCAGAGGAGAAGTTGGAGCTATAAAAGAGAAGATAAGATTTAACAAATGAGTATGACACTTGAATCATTATATTGTTATTTCTTTTAGTCTCCAGTGTCTTGGAGCAGCCAGAAGGAAGAACCTAAAATTGTGGAACTGTAACCATACCAAACTCTGAAATCTGTTCTATAACTGATTGTTGTGGTGTGCTTTGAAATTTATTGCTGTTTTGTGTATATGTTATTATTCACAATAAAAAATGAGAAAACAAAATGAAAATAAATTTTCAAAACAATTGAGTGGGTCATTCTCCATGGAAACAGTCTAGTCAAAGGTTCTACCCTAAATAGTAGGTCTGGCCCCACGAGACTGGATTAGAAAAGGCCATGGCTTTTCTTGTGTACATAACAGCTTCAACCAGCACGCCTATGTTCTAGATTTTGACTCTATGAATTTACTTACTATAATTAGTTCATATGTGTGAGATCATACAAAATTTTTCTTTTTGTACCTTATTTCACTGTACATAATGTCCTGAAGGTTCATCCATGTTGTCACATGCTACAGGGCTTCTTTCCTTCTTACTGCCGAATAATATTCCATCTTCTGTATATCCCATATGTTTTTTATCCATTTATTGGTTGAGGGAATTCCTTCTTTTGGCAATTGTGAGAAAAGCCTCTATGAAAGTTGTCCCTGCTTTCAGTTCTTGAGTACATACTGGTAGTGGGATGGCAGTTTTTTACTTAGCTTCCTGAGGAACTGCCAAAACTGTCTTTCACAGTGGCTGTACCATTTTACATTTCCACCAACAGTGAATAAGTGTTCCTATTTTTCCACATCCTCTCCAACACTTGTAGTTTTCTGTTTGGTTAATAGTGGCCATTCTAGTATGTGTGAAATTATATCTCTCTCTTTTTTTTAAATACTAAAAAAACACCAAACACAAACATTCTTAACTTTTGATCATTCCGTTCTACATACAAAATCAGTAATTCACAATATGATCACATAGTTGCATATTCATCATCATGATCATTTCCAAGAAACATTTGCATCTATTCAGAAAAAGAAATAAAAATAAATTAGAAAAAAAATTATACATACCATACCCCTTAGCCCTCCCTTTCATTGATCACTAGCATTTCAATCTAAATTTATTTTAACATTTGTTCCCCCAATTATTTACTTTTATTCCATTTGTTTTACTCGTCTGTTGACAAGGTAGATAAAAGGAGCATCAGACACAAGGTTTTCACAATCACAAAGTCACATTGTGAAAGCTGTTTCATTATACAATCATCTTCAAGAAACACAGCTACTGGAACACAGCTCTACATTTTCAGGCAGTTCCCTCCAGCCTCTCCATTATATCTTGACTAACAAGGTGATATCTGTTTAATGCACAAGAATAACCTCCAGGATAACCTCTCGACTCTGTTTGGAATCTCTCAGCCATTGACACTTTATTTTGTCTCATTTCACTCTTCCCCCTTTTGGTCGAGAAGATTTTCTCAATCCCTTGATGCTGAGTCTCAGCTCATTCTAGGGTTTCTATCCCATCTGGCCAGGAAGGTCCATACCCCTGGGAGTCATGTCCCACGTAGACAGGGGGAGGGTGGTGAGTTTGCTTGTTGTGTTGGCTGGAGGGAGAGGCCACATCTGAGCAACAAAAGAGGTTCTCCTGGGTGTGACAGGCCTAATTTTAAGTGGGCTTGACCTATCCTTTGTGGGGTTAAGTTTCATAGGAACAAACCCCAAGACTGGGGGCTCAGCCTATAGCTTATGGTTGTCCATACTGCTTGTGAGAATATCAAGAATTCAACTTGGGGAGGTTGAATTTTCCCCTGTTCTCACCATTCCCTGAAGGGGACTTTGCAAATACTTTTTTATTCACTGTTCAAATCACTCTAGGATTTATTGGGGCATCACTCTCTCTTTGAGTTTTGATTTGCATTTCCTTGACAACTGGTGCTATTGAACATCTTTTTAGTTATTTGTATTTCATCTTTGGAAAAATGTCTATTCAAGTATTTTGCCCAAAATTTTTAAATTGGGTTGTCTTCTATTGTTGAGTTACAGTATTTTTTTTTAAATATATTCTGGATCTTAAAACTTTATCAGATATATGGTTCCCAAATATTTTCTTCCTTTGAATAGGCTGCCTTTTCACCTGCTTGACAAAATTGTTTGATGCACAAAAGTATCAATCTTGAGGAGCTTCTATTATCTATTTTTTTCTTTTACTGCTTGTGCTTTGGGTGACAAGTATAAGAAACCTCTGCCTACCACAAGATCTTGAAGATGCTTCCCTACATTTTCTTCCAGGAGTTTTATGGTCCCGTCTCTTATGTTTAGGTCTTTTGATCCATTTTGAGTTAATTTTTGTATGAGGTATGAGACAAGGGTCCTTGCTTATTCTTTTGGATATGGGTATCCAGTTCTCCTAGCATAGTTGTTGAAGGGACTGTTCTGTCCCAGTTCAGTGGACTTGGAAGTCTTGTCAAAAATCAATGGGTCATAGATGTGAGGGTCTATTTCTGAAAGCTCAGTTTGGTTTCATTAATCGATATGTCTGTCTTTGTGCCAGTACTATGCTGTTTTGCACCATAGCTTTATAATATGCTTTTAAAGTCAAGCAGTGTGAATCCTCCAACTTTATTCTTTTTCAAGATGTTTTTGGCTATTTAGGGCCCCTTACCCTTCCACGTAAATTTGGTGACTGGCTTTTCCAGTTCTTCAAAGTAGGCTATTAGAATTTTGATTGTGATTACATTGTTTCTTTAAATCAATTTGAGTAGAATTGACATTTTACTAAAATACTTAATCTTCAAATCCATGAACAACGGAATGTCCTTCCATTTATTTAGGTGTTCTTTTATTACTTTTAACAATGTTTTGTAACTTTCTGAATACAGGTCCTTTACATCCTCAGTTAAGTTTATTCCTAGATATTTAACTTTTTTAGTTGCCATTGTGAATGGCATGTTTTTCTTTTTTAAAAATATTTTTATTTAGAAATATCCACACACAGATAGTCCAACCATATTATATAATCAATGGCTCATAATATCATCACATAGTTGTGAAGAGAAGACTTGATCATTTTGGAATTTTTTCTTGATTACCTCCTCAGATGACTCATTACTAGTGTGTAGAAATACTGGTGATTTTTACATGTTGATTTTGTGTCCTGTCACTTTGCTGACCTCATTTATTAGCTCTGTTAGCTTTGTTGTAGTTTTGGGGGCTTTCTAAATATAGGATCATGTTATCTGCAAATAGTGAAAGTTTTACATCTTCCTTTCCAATGTGGGTGTCTTTTATTTCTTTTTCTTGCTTAATTGTTCTAGCTAGAATTCTAGCACAATATTGATAGCAGGGGTGACAGTGGGAATCCTTGTCTTGTTCCTGATCTTAGAGGGAAAGTTTTCAGTCTTGCCATTGAAAATGATGTTAGCTGTGGGTTTTTCATATGTACCTTTTATTATGTTGAGGAAGTTTCCTTCTATTCCTATCTCTCTAAGTGTTTTATCATTAAATGATGTTGGATTTTGTCAAATGTCTTTTCTGCATCAGTTGAGATGATCATGTGGTTTTTTCCTTTTTGATTTGTTAATGTGGTGTATAGCGTTAATTGATTTTGTTGTGCTGAACCACCCTTGCATACCGAAGAAAACCCACTTAGTCACTGTGCATAATTATGTTAATGTGCTACTGGATTCAAATTGCAAGAATTTTGTTGAGTATTTTTACATCTGTATTCGTTAGAGAGATTGGTCTCTGGTTTTCTTTTCTTATAGTGTCTTTATCAGGCTCTGTTGTTAGGGTGATATTGGCTTTATAGAACAAGTTAGGTAGTGTTCCCTCTTCTTCAATTTTTTGGAAGAGTTTGATTTCTTCCAAAGTTAGAATTTGAAAGAGTTGTAATTTGGAAGGGTTAGAATTCTTAGTAAAATTCACTGATGAAGCCATCTGGTCCTGGGATTTTCTTTGTTGGGAGGCTTTGGATGACTAAATCAATCACTTTACTTTTTTTTAAATGCAACTTTATTGAGATGTATGTGAATATATGATTATCCAAAGTATGCAGTCAGTGGTTCACAGTATCATCATATAGTTGTGCATTCATCAGCACCAACAATTTTTTTAACATTTTAATTACTCCAGAAACAATAAAAATAAAAGTAAACAAAACAAAACAAAAACACACCCCAAACATCCCAGACTGGGCTGTGCGATGGTGGCTCAGTGGCAGAATTCTTACCTGCCATGCCAGAGGACTGGGTTCGGTTCCCAGTGCCTGCCCATGTAAAAAAACAAACAAATCCCAGAACGCCAATATCCCTATTATTTACTTATTTTTTGTCTTTTTTTTCTTATTCATCGGTCCATACACTGGATAAAGGGAGTGTCAGTCACAGGGTTTTCATGATCATACAGTCACATTGTATATAGTTACATAGTCATCTTCAAGCATTACGGCTTTTGGGATACAGTTCAACAGTTTCAGGCATGTCCCTCTAGTTACTTCAATACACCATAAACTAAAAAGGGATATCTATAAAATCCATAAGAATAACCTCCAGGATAGCTTCTCAACTCTATTTGAAATCTCTTAACCACTGACACTTTATTTTGTGTCATTTCTCACTTCCCCCTTTTGGTCAAGAAGGCTTTCTCAATCCCTTGATGTTGGGTCCCAGCTCATCCCCAAGAGCTATGTCCCATGTTGCCAGGGAGATTTACACCCCTGGGAGTGATGTCCCATGTAGGGGGGAGGGCAGTGAGTTTCCCTGCAGAATTGGCTTAGACTTATAGAGAGCAACCACATCTGAGCAACAAAAGAGGTTCTCTGAGGGTAACTCTTAACCATAAGTATGCTTAGCTTCTCCTTTGCAGGAATAAGTTTCATATGGGCATGCCCCAAGATTGATGGTTTGGTCTATTAAATTGGTAATCTCCGGTGCTTGCAAGAATGTCAAGTCTTTCCCCAGTCCCTCAAGGGGACTTTGCAAATACTTTATAATCTTTGGCTAAGATTACTCTGGGATGTATCAGGGCATCACACTAACCTGTACAAATCAACAAGATCTCACTCCCTATTCAAGGTTCCATGTAATTATGGTGCTCAAATACACTGACTATACAAGTTAGATAGCTTGCTAAAGAAAATATAAATTCTGTACCAAATAAATATCTCTTCCTTTGGTCTAACACAGAAGTTGAAGTTTTAAAATACAATCAATATTATCCTTTACCCTTTAGTCTGATTTACCTTAGTCCTAACCCGATCAGTTTCATTCATCTCTCTAACTGAAGTCTGATCTTTTTTTCAGCTTTTTTTTTTTTTTTTTTACAGTTGCTGTATGGGTTAATTCTGACTTAAATAGCTGTGGAACTCTAGCTCTGAGTCTCAGATATCATACAGATACCCAAAATTCCAGGGAATGGCCAGGAATTCATACACAGAGGTCCATATCTCAGAATTTGTAAATAACATTTACATCTCAGGAATAGATGTAACTGCTGTAAATGCTTACAATCTAGGAACCTTTACAGTAAGCCTTCCTCTGATAACCTATGCTCTCAAATTTGGTTTGCACATCATAGTTAGTCCATATTAGTGAGACATTATAATATCCGTCTTTTGGTTTTTGGCTTATTTCATTCATTCATACTGTCCTCAAGGCTCATTACCTATACATGCCTCACAACTTCCCACTTGCAGCAGCTCAATATTCTGTTGTATGTATACATCACAGTTTGTCCTTCCGTTCATCAGTCGAGGTATCCTTAGGCCACCTCCATCCATTGCAAATCGTGAATACTGCCACCAAAAGCACCAGTGTGCCAATGTCCATTCGTGTCCCTGCTTTCAGTTCTTCCAAGTATATACCTAATAATGGGGTTGCAGGATCATATGACAACCCATACTTAGCCTTCTGTGGAACCACCATTCAGCCCTCCAGAGTGGCTTCCCTACCAACAGTGAATGGGTACACCTCTCTCTCCACATTTTCTCCAGCAAAACCCCTTTCAATCTTGTTCACCTTCAATATAGTAATATTACTTTTAGACCCAGTAGAGAATCGCCTTCACCTCTATCTATTCCCTTACATTTGAGTTCAACCACATTAGCTAACCGTTCACACATCTCTAGTGTCTGTGCATCTCTAAGTCCCCTATATTCTGTATTATAAGCCTCTGACTTTGCCTTTACCATGGTCATAAAAGTGGAATCATACAATATCTATCCTTTTGTGTCTGTCTTATTTCTCTCAGCATTATGTCCTCAAGGCTCATCCCTCTTGTCATGTGCTTCAGGATGTCATTTTGTCTTACTGCTGCATAGTATTCCACCATATGTATATACCACATTTTGTTGATCCACTTGTCTGTTGATGGACATTTGAATTGTTTCCATCTTTTGGCGGTTGTGAATAATGCTGCTGTGAACATCAGTGTGCAAATGTCTGCTTGTGTCACAGCTTTTAGCTCTTCAGGATATATACCAAGTAGTGCTACTGCTGGGTCATGGGGCAACTCACTATTTAGTTTCCTAAGGAACCACCAAACTATCTTCCATAGTGGCTGCGCCATTATACATTCCCACCAGCAGTGTATAAGTGTCCCAATTTCTCCACATCCTTTCTAAGATTTATTGTTTCCTGTTGTTTAATAGCAGCCATTCTTGTAAGTGTGACGTGGTATCTCATTGTAGTCTTGATCTGCATTTTCCTGATAGCTAATGAAAATGAACATCTGTTCATGTGCTTTTGAGCCATCTGTACTTGCTCTTCAGAAAAATGCCTATTCATATCTTTAGCCCACTTTATAATTG
Source organism: Myrmecophaga tridactyla (assembly GCA_004026745.1). NCBI lineage: Eukaryota > Metazoa > Chordata > Mammalia > Pilosa > Myrmecophagidae > Myrmecophaga > Myrmecophaga tridactyla. Next base: position 9,392 of record PVIY010057168.1, read on the forward strand.
GGTTATTTGTTCTTTTGTTGTTGAGTTGTATGATTTCTTTATGTATACAGGATATCAAACTTTTTTCTGATGTGTGATTTCCAAACATTTTCTCCCATTGAGTTGGCTGCCTCTTAACCTTTTTGACAAAGTCTTTTGAGGTACAGAAGCATTTGATTTTGAGGCATTCCCATTTATCTATTTTTTCTTTTGTTGTTTGTGTTTTGGGTGTAAAGTTTAGGAACCTACGTCCTATTACTAGATCTTAAAGATGATTCCCTTCATTTTTTCCTAGGAGCTTTATGGTGCTAGTTCTTATATTAAGTGTTTGATCCACTTGCAGTTAACTTTTGTATAAGGTGTTAGGTAAGGGTCCTCTTTCATTTTTTTGGCTGTTGATATCCTGTTCTCCCGTGCCCATTTATTGAAAAGACTATTTTGTCCCACTTCAGAGGATTTGGGGGCCTTGTCAGAAATTAGTTGACCATAGATTTGGTGGTCTATTTCTGCGCTCTTGATTTAATTCCATTGGTCAATACTTTTATCTTTGTGCCAGTACCATGCTGTTTTGACCATTGCATCTTTATAATAAGTTTTAAAGTCAGGGAGTGTTAATCCTCCCTCTTCGTTCTTCTTTTTTAGGATGCTTTTAGCTATTTGGGGTCTCTTTCCCTTCCAGATGAATTTGAATTGTAATATACTTCTAGTACATGTAACAAGGCAGTATACCAAAGCTTTTCCAAGTCTTCAAAGTAGGTTGTTGGAATTTTGATTGGTACTGTGTTGAATCTGTCGATCAATTTGGGGAGAATTGGCATCTTAACTATATTTAACCTTCCTATCCATGAGCAGGGAATGTCTTTCCACCTATTTAGGTCTTCTTTGATTTCTTTTAGCAATGTTATGTAGTGTTTTGTCTATAACTCCTTTACATCCCTAGTTAATTTCTAAGTCCTTGATTCTTTTAGTTGTTATTTTAAGTGGAATTTTTTTCTTAACTGACTCCTCAGGTTATTGCTTGTGTATAAAAACATTACTGATTTTTGCACATTAATTTTATATCTCACCACCTTACTGAATTTATTTATTATCTCAAGTAACTTTGTTGTAGATTTCTCAGGTTTTTTCAAGTATATTATCATGTCATCAGCAAATAATGAAATTTTACTTCTTCCTTTTCAAATTGGATGTCTTTATTTCTTTGTCCTGCCTGATTGCTCTAGCTAGAACTTCTAACACAATGTTGAATAGTAGTGTTGACGGAGGGCATCCTTTTCTCATTCCTGATCTTAGGGGGAAAGCTTTCAGTTTCTCACCATTGAGTATGATGCTGGCTCTTGGTTTTTCATATATGCCCTTTAACATATTGAGGAAGTTACCTTGATTACTGTCTTTTGGAGTGTTTTTATCAGAAAGGATGCTGAATTTTGTTGAATGCTTTTTTCAGCATCAGTTGAGATGATCATGGAATTTTTCCTTTTGATTTGTTATCTTTCTGTTCATTTTTGAAGAATTTTTTTAAATCTACCTAAGTAAACAATGCAGCCTAAGTAAATAATCAGCTGTTCCTGGTATAATCACATAGTTATGCATTCACCACCACAGTCTAGATGAGGACATTTCCATTTCTGCAAAGAAAGAAGAGGAAAAATAAATGAAGAATGAAAAATTTTTTAAATAAAATGAAAAGGAGGAACCAGCCACAACAAGAATCCCATACCTCTCCCTTCCAGTCCCCTCTTATTGGCATTTAGCTTTGGTATATTGCCTTGTTACATGTACTAGAAGTATATTACAATGTTACTGTTAACTATAGACCCAGTTTGCATTGATTTTATTTTTTCCATATACCATCCCATTTTCCACACCTTGCTCTATTGACATTCATTTGTTCTCTCTCATGTGAAAACATTCTTATATTTGTAAATTTGATCACCACCATTGTCCATTCTAGGTTTTGCTAAGTTGTGCAGTCCCAGTCTTTGTCTTCTATCTTACCTTCGGGTGTCACACATGCCCCTAGCTTCCTCTTTCAACCGTATTCACACAGCCTGGTTCAGTGTACTTAAAATACTGCACTACCAGCAGCTAGTAATGCGCTATCTATTTCTTGGTCTTTACCATCAATCCTGTTGCATACTGTTCTCCTTCAGCATCAAATGCCCTATCTCTTCCTCTTTCTATCTCCTGATAATCTGTGTTCTTAACTTTAACTCTCTGGGTTTGCTCATTAATGTTAGTTCATATTAGTGAGGCCATACGGTATTTATCCTTCTGTTCCTGGCTAATTTCATTCAACATAATATCCTCAAGGTATATCCACATGCATTCACCATGACTTTATTCTCATCTATCATATCGTATTATTTTCTCTCTTCTTACTGTTGCTGCTAGTCTTCATTTCTTTACTCTTCTCCAGATTCTCTCTTCTGTAGTACTAAAGGGAGTATTATATGCCTTGAGTACTCGCTGTAGTATTTCTCGTAGAGCAGGTCTCTTGTTCACAAACTCAGTGTCTGTTTGTCTGAAAATATTTTAAACTTTCCTGTATTTTTTTTTTCATGGGCAGGTACTTGGAAGCAAAACTTTCCCTTATTTTTGAGAGGCAGTTTTGCTATATATAGAATTCTTGGTTGACAGCTTTTCTCTTTCAGTATCTTAAATATATCCTCCCAGTGCCTTCTCGCGTCCATGTCCTGCTGAGAAATCCTCGTATAGTCTTATTGAGCTCCCTTTGCATGTGAAGGGTCGCTTTTCTCTTGCTGCTTTCAGATTTCTCTCTTTGTATTTGACTGTTGAGAATCTGATCAGTAAGTGTCTTGAGGAGGTCTGTTCTGATCTATTCTGTTTGGGGTACGCTGCACTTCTTGGATCTGTAATTTAAAAAATATATATTTTTATTGCCAAATCTTCACACACATACACGGTGTACAATCAGGTGGCTCATAATATCATCACATAATTGTGTATTCATCACCATGATCATTTTTAGAACATTTGCATCTCTCCAGAAAAATTTTTAAAAAAAACCTCATATACCCCATACCCCTTGCCTCTCCCTCTCATTGACCAGTAGTATTTCAATCTACCCAATTTATTTTACCTCTTATCTCCCCTTTTATTTATTTATTTATTTATTTATTTATTTATTTATTTTTACTCATCTGTCCATACCTTGGAAAAAAGGAGCATCATACACAAGGTTTTCACAATCACATAGTCATGTGTAAAAGTTATATTGTTATACAATCATCTTCAAGAATCAAGGCTACTGGAACACAGCTCAACAGTTTCAGGTACTCCCTCCAGCCTCTCCAATACACCATAAACTAAAAAGGGATATCTATATAATGCATAAGAATATCCTCCAGGATAGCCTCTCTACTCTGTATGAAATCTCTCAGCCACTGAAACTTTATTTTGTCTCATTTCTCTCTTCCCCCTTTTGGTCAAGAAGGCTTTCTCAATCCTTTGATGCCAGGTCCCAGTGAACCCTGGGAGTTCTGTCCCATGTTGCCAGGGAGATATACACCCCTGTGAGTCATGTCTCATGTAGTGGGAGGGTGAGGGAAGTGATTTCACCTGCGGAGCTGGCTTAGAGAGGGGCCACATCTAAGCAACAGAAGTTCTCAGGGTGC
>PVIY010057169.1:0-13007 GCA_004026745.1 Myrmecophaga tridactyla
GCTTCTGTTTATCTCTAAGTCCCCTATATTCTGTATTATAAGCCTCTGATTATACCTTTATGCTGGTCATAAAAATGGAATCATACAGTATCTATCCTTTTGTGTCTGCTAATTTCACTCAGCTTACATCCTCAAGGTTCATTCATCTTGTCATGTGCTTTAGGATGTCATTTTGTCTTACTACTGCATACTATTCCATCGTATGTATATACCACATTTTGTTGATCCATTTGTCTGTTGATGGGCATTTGGATTATTTCCATTTTTTGGTACTTGTGAATAATGCTGCTATGAACATTGGTGTGCAAATGTCTGTTTGTGTCACTGCTCTCTACTTTTCTGGGTATATACTAAGTAGTACTATTACTGGGTAATAGGGCAACTGGATAGTTAGTTTCCTAAGAAACCACCAAACTGTCTTCCATAGTGTCTGCACAGTTATCCATTCCCACCAGCAGTTCATAAGTGTCCCAATTTCTCCACATCCTCTCCAAAATTTGTAGCTTCCTGTTTGCTTAATAGCAATCATTCTTATAAGTATAAGATAATATCTCATTGTAGTCTTGATCTGCATTTCCCTGATAGCTAATGAAAATGAGCATCTCTTCATGTGTTTTTGAGTCATGTAATTTTCTCTTCAGAAAACTGCCTATCCATATCTTTAGCCCATTTTATAATTGGGTTATTTGCTCCTTTTTTGTATGATTTCTTTATGTTTACAGGATATCAAACCTTTGTCTGATGTGTGATTTCCAAATATTTTCTCCCATTGAGTTGGCTGCTTCTTCCCCTTTTTGACCAAGTCTTTTGAGGTGCAGAAGCATTTGATTTTGAGGAGTTCCCATTTATCTATTTTTTCTTTTGTTGCTTGTGCTTTGTGTATAAAGTTTAGGAAGCTATGTCCTATTACTAGGTCTTGAAGATGTTTCCCTACATTTTATTCTAGAAGATTTATGATATTAGTTCTTATATTTTGTTTGATTCCCTTTGAGTTAATTTTTTGTGTAGGGTATAAGGTAAGGGTCCTCTTTCATTCTTTTGGTTATTGATATCCAGTTCTCCCATGCTTATTTATTGAAAAGACTATTTTGTCCCAGTTCAGAGGATTTATGGGTCTTGTCAAAAATCAGTTGACCATAGATTTGGTGGTCTATTTCTGCATTTTCAATTTGATTCCATTGGTCAATACTTCTATCTTTGTGCCAGTACCATGGTGGCTGTTTTGACAGCTGTGGCTCTATAATAAGTTTTAAAGTCAGAAAGTATTAATCCTCCCACTTTGTTCTCTTTTTTTATGATGCTTTTAGCTATTTGGGGTCTCTTTCCCTTCCATATGAATTTGTTATTAGCTTTTCCAAGTCTTCAAAGTAGGTTGTTGGAATTTTGATTGGTACTCTGTTGAATCTGTAGATCAATTTGGGTAGAATTGACATCTTAACTATATTTAACCTTCTTATCCATTAGCAGGGAATGTATTTCCACCTATTTAGATCTTCTTTGATTTCTCTTAGCAATATTGTGTATTTGTATACAAGTCCTTACATCCCTAGTTAAGTTCATTCCTAAGTGCTTGATTCTTTTATTTACTATTTTGAATAGAATTTTTTCCTTAACTGACTCCTCAGTTAGGTCATTGTTTGTGTATAGAAACATTACTGATTTTTGCACATTAATTTTATACAATTTTTCCACATTCATTTGTATATTAGCTCAAATAAATTTGTTGTAGATTTCTCAGGATTTTCTAAGTGTAGTTTCATGTCATTTACTTCATCCTTTCCAATATGGATACCTTTTATTTCTTTTTACTGCTTGATTGCTCTAGCTAGACTCTCTCCATTGAATATGATGCTGGGTATCAGTTTTTCATACATGCCTTTTATCATATTGAGGAAATTACCTTTGATTACTATCTTTTGAAGTGTTTTTATTAGAAAAACATGTTGAATTTTCCTGAATGCTTTTTCAGCATCAATTGAGATGATCATGTAATTTTTCCTTTTCAATTTGTTAATGTGCTGTTTTATATTAATTGATTTTCTTGTGTGGAACCATCCTTGCATTCCTGGTACAAACCCTACTTGGTCATGGTGTATCATTCTTTTCATGTATTGTTGGATTCAATTTGCTAGTATTTTGTTGAGAAATTTTCATCTATGTTCATTAGGGATATTGGCCTGTAGTTTTCCTTTCTTATAACATCTTTACCGTATTTTAGTATTAGAATGATATTAGCTCCATAGAATGAGTTAAATAATGTTCCTTTATCCTCAATTTTTTGGAAAAGTTCAAACAGGCGTGGGTTACTTCTTTTTGAAATGTTTGATAAAATTTGCCCGTGAAGCCATTTGGCCCTAGGGTTTTCTTTGAAAGAAGATTTTTGAGGACTAATTGAATCTCTTTACTTGTGATTGGTTTGTTGAAATCTATTTCTTCCTGAGTCAGTGTAGCTTATTTGTGTGTTTCCAGGAATTTGTCCATTTCAAGTTGTCTAGTTTGTTGGCATAAAGTGTTCATAGTATCATGTTTTGATTTTTTTATTTCTTCAAGGTCTGTGGTAACACATCCCTTCTTATTTCTGATCTTGTTTATTTGCATCCTTTCTCATTTTTAATTTGTCAGTCTTATTAGTGGCCCATCAATTTTATTGTTTTCTCAAAGAACTGATTTTTGGTTTTATTGATTCATTCTATTGTTCTTTTGCTCTCCCATTCATTTAACTTTGCTTTAATCTTTGTTATTTCTCTTCTTCTATTGCTTTGGGGTTAGTTTGCTGTTCTTTCTCAAGTTTCTCCAGGTAAGCAGTTAAGTCCGTTATTTTTGCTCTTCCTGATTTTTAATATAGGCATTTAGAGCAATAAATTTCCCTTTCAGCACAGCCTTTTCCACATCCCATAAGTTCTGATATATTGCATTCTTATTTTCATTCCCCTCCAGATAGCTACTGATTTCTCTAGCATTCTCTAGCATTTTCTTCTTTGACCCATTGGTTGTTTAAGAATGTGTTATTTAATCTCCATATATCTTCTTCTTTGGTGGTCATTGATATCCAGCTTCATTCTATTGTGATCAGAGAAAGTGCTTTGAATAATTTCGATGTTTTTAAATTTATGCAGACCTCTTTTGTGCCCCAGCATATGATCTATCTTGGAGAATGTTCCATGAGCACTAGAGAAGAATGTGCATTCTGGTGTTTTGGGGTGTAATGACCTACATATATGTCAGGTTTAATTCATTTATCAAGTTGTTTAATTTCTCTGTTTCTTTGTTGATCTTCTGTCTGGTTGTTCTATCTATAGAGAAGAGTGATGTATTGAAGCCTCCTACTACAATTGCTGAAACATCTATCTCTCTCTTCAGTTTTGCCAATGTCTGTCTCATGTACTTTGGAGCTCCTTGATTGGGAGCATAAACATTTATGATTGTTATTTCTTCTTAGTGAATTGCCCCTTTTATTAATATATAGTACCCTTCTTTGTCTCTTATATTGTCTTTACATTTTGTCCGCTATTAATATAGCTACCCCTGCTTTCTTCTGATTACAACTTGCATGGAACATCTTTTTCCATCCTTTCACTTTCAATTTATTTGTATCATTGTGTCTAAGATGAGTCTTTTGTAAGCAGCATATAGCTGGATTATATTTCTTAATCTATTCTGCTAATCTGTACCTTTTAACTGGTAAGTTCAGTCCATTAGCACTCAAAGTTATTGAAAAGGTACTCCTTGAGTCCATCATCTTATCTTTTGGATTTTATTTGTCAGATCTTTATTATTATTTTCCCTCTTTCTCTTTTTATCCTTTAAGTTACCTCAACTGGTACTCTTCAATTCTATGCCCTCTGCCAGATCTCCCTCTCCTATCTTTTTTATCAGTCAGCAGAACTCCCTTTAGTATTTCTTGTAGGACTGGTCTCTTATTGACAAATTCTTTCAGGATTTGTTTGTGAAAATGTTAATCTCTCCCTCAGTTTTGAAGGACAATATGGCGGGGTACAGAATTCTTAGCTGGAAGTCTTTCTCTTTCAGGATCTTAAATGCATCATACCACTGTCTTCTTGTCTCCATAGTGCCAGTTGAGTAGTCTGAACTCAGTCTTATGTGGTTACCCTTGTATGTACTAGATTGTTTTTCTCTTACCACTTTCAGTATTTTCTGCTTTTCTTCAACATTTGACAGACTGATTAGTATGTGCCTTGGGGAAGGCCTATTTGGATTTATTCTATTTGGAGTTTGTTGAGCTTCTTTAAAGGACTTGCATATTTATGTCCTTTATAGGGGTGGGAAGTTTTTCCCCATTATATCCTCAATCTTCCTAGCCCTTTACTTTTCTCTTCTATTTCTGGCACACCAATAATTCTTATATTTGTGTGCTTTGTTTTGGCCATCATTTCCCTGAGATCCAATTTAAATTTTTTACATCTTTTTTGCCATCTGCTGTTTTGAGTGTTCAAAATCAGTTGTCCTGTCCTCTGGTTCACTTATTCTTTCTTCTGCCTCTTCAAATCTGTGGTTGTATGTCTCAAGTATGTTTTTCATTTGGTCTACAGCATCTTTAACCTCTGTGATATCTGCTGTTTTTCTATTTATTCCTTCAAATTCCTCTTTATGCTCTTCTAGTGTCTTCTTGATCTCCTTTATGTCATTAGCCATCCCATTTATTTTATTCAATAGCGTTATATGAACATCTTTAATTAACTGTTCCAATGTCTGTGTCTCCTCTGGTGTTTTAGTTTGGTCATTAGGCTGGGCTATAGCTGTCTGTATCATGATATGCTTAGTGATCTTCTGCTGTCTTCATGGCATGTAAATATCTTGGTTGGTTTACTTTGGAAGTTGATTTCCTTCAGTATTCTAAAGCTTTGTATTTGTGGGATGGATGTGGAGCAAGATGCAGGATGCAGGGTGGGGCACAACAGTGTGGTGGTGCATTACAGCACAGGTATAGGTGCAGGTTGGGGATACTATGCTGGTGCCTGTGAGTGAGGACACCCAGTGGTGGGGAAGATGTTGCTGTGTGTGTGCATGGGTCTAGGAGTCAGGGTGCTGGGATGCACTGGTCTAGGGCATGGAGCCCTTTGTGCACATGTGCAGAACTCAGGGCAGTGGGTCAGCTTTACACCTGCATGGGATGGGGTCAGATGTGGCCCAACTGCACAGGTCAGTTCTTGCCCAGAGCTGGAGGGTGTGATTGGGATCTGTGTGCATGCACAGATCTGGGGGTATGGTAAACTGATGTACAGGTGTGCAGAGCTCAGGGCTGGTGGGGTGGGGTTGCACGACTCTATGGGCTGGGAGTGGGTGTGGCCTGCTATGGAAGTAAGTGCCCACAGCCTTTATGTGCTGGTGACTGCTTGCAGGGTCCAGGGAATGGGAGGTAGGGCTCAGGAGGGGTGGGGAAAGACTACACTTTTGCAGGGGAGGTGGGTTGGGCTGGGGCAGGCATGAATGCACTTGAGGTGGGGGTGTGTGATGGTACATGTGTGAAGGGTTGGCAGGGCAGGGGCACTTGGAGCATGGGGAAGGGGTGTGGGTGACCATGTTTAGGTGCTTGGGGTGCAGGGTGAGCTGCAGTTGTGGGACTGCATCCAAGAGGGTAGTGCATTCAAGGAACATGGCTTGGCTTACTTCTTAGTTCCCGTCTTCTGGTACATGCATTCTTGAGGGCTCCAAATTATTCATCAGGCTGTTTGTACCACCTGGGATGGTCTCTGGGTCTCTGCTTTTTAGTTCTTCAGTTTTTGCAACCAGGGCCTCCCTATGTGTTGCAGAAGACCCTCCCAGATCACTTACACCCTGCAGTTGCCATTTCAGTCACCCTCCCTCCCCTTCTCTAGCTGTTCCTTGGGGCAGGGGTGAATTGGACCTATTGTATTCCACCATTTTCCCAGAACTCAAACTACTGTCTTTTGGACTTTCTTTTTAGGTACCTAATTTTGAATGTTTAAAACACTCTTTATGCTTCCTTTTAGCTTCCTTTGATGTTTAATTCTCGTTTAAATTTCTCTTGTAATTTAGCCTGATTTATTTTTTCTGATTTTATTTTATTATTTATTTCATTTTAATCTTTAAAAGTATGTCTATTTTATTGACACTTTGCTTATGTTTTTTATTATATTATTTCGTATTCTACACTCAATACTCTACCTGGGTTGAATATTGTTTTTCTTCTGTTAGCTCTGTGTGCGTTTGCATGTGTATATGTTCTTAATATTTTTTATGGTAGGCATGAACCTTGTTCCCCCAAAAGCACTGTAAGTCATTGAATCTTCCACTTTACTTTGGGCATTATTCCTTTCAATTATCATTATTAAAATCTCACTCTGTTAATTATTGATTTCTCTTTTTGTGCTAAGTCTTATATATAGATAGAGTCACACACACAAATGATTGGAGAGGAAGGACAATCTTTGATTTGTTTGTTATTTATTCATTTTCCTGTGTTTTAGACCTTGGTTGGGTATTGATGGAAAATTATCTTTTTTTTCTCATTTTGTGAAATTCATCAGGAAGGGTCATTTAACTACAAAGGCAAGATCCCACTGTCTGTTCCTAAAAGTGTTTTGGTGATGCCACTTTTTAATATAAATTCTTCAAACTGAACTATTAAAGCCTTTGTTTAGTCACATGAAAAGAAGCCAACTCTAAGGATTGGTCCTTGAAAACTGGAGATGGTTTTCTGAATGAAGATACATCACCTGAAATGTTGGCCTTTCTCCAATACATACCTCCTATACAATGAGGGATGCTTAGGATAGAAGACTGGGTGGGACTGGAAATGTGAGCTCCTGTGATTTCCTTGGTTTGGCCAAGAAGAATAATCTGTACTGTACTTTTGTCTCTTGGAGATAACTTATTCCATCCTCGGTGGATTCTTGAGTTAGAATTCCTGGGTTCAAATCCTGACTGCACCTATTTAGTAGTTGGATGACCTTGGCCATGATACTTAAGTTCCGTGCATCTCAATGGTAATAATGAACATAATTATCTTGTACATGAGTAAATGAATTTATAAAGCACCTAGGAAAATACTGATATGGAGATGGCTCAATGAACACTAGATGCTTTATAGCTCTTACTGAGGGCTAGTTTTGGGTAAATGATAAAGCTGAGTCAGAAACCCTCTTAAATACCCTAGAGAACTACTTTGCAGAGAAGAATGAGCATTTTCTTTGCACTTTTCAAACTGCTCTGGTGTAAGCTGTAACAATTAGAAGCAGAGAAGAGTTGGGTCATTGGGTTAAATGCTCAGATTTTACATTTCAGAATGAAAGCAATAGTAAGTATGACTACCCATTTGGGACTGAGAAAATAAAATCTCTTTTCCTTTGAACATTCTAGGGAATAAAATCCCAGCCAAGAATAGACTTCCCTTGATTCAAAGGATTTTTGTGATGGCATATTCCACATCCCTTATCCTGCTTTATTTCACTCTATTGTACTTACCCTTCTCACTTTCTAACATAATATACAATGCACTTATTTACCAAGTTTATTATTTATTTTTTTCCTCCTGAAATTAGAATGAAAACTCCAAAAGAACTAACAATTTTTGTTGGCTTGCTCATTTCACCAACATGTAGAACAAAGCCTAGCACACTTTAGACCCTTAATAGGTATTGAATGAATGGATATTAAAATTTAAATGATAAAGGATTTTAATGCGTAGATTATGAAGCATGATATGATTAAATATATTTAATGAAGAATGAATTGCTGCATTTGGGCAAATAGGTACATGGTAGTCTTTGGCGATTTCAAAAATATAGCCAGAAGTCTAATAATTATATTTTTGTGGCATGAAGTAAATGAAAAGTTCACAGTTCCTTTCATTAAGTCTATCTAAAATCAGGTGTTACCATTTATTGACAATACACAATAATACAAATATATATAATTAAGTTTATCCCTTCTCAGTAAATGACACTACTTTCCATCCAATTACTCAAAATTCTTGGAGTGATTCTTGATTCTTTTCTTCCCCTCACCTTCCACATTCATTCCATCAGCAATTTCCTTGAGTTCTGCTTCAAATGTAAGTAAAATCTCTCCCGTTCTCTTACTCTCCACCTATGCCTACAGCACCTTCTTCCCTTGGACTACTACAAAAACATCCTAAATGTCCACCCAGTTTCTGCTCTTGGATTCCTCTTTTATATTTTCTATATAATTTTCAGAGTCATGGTTCATATATAAGCTGCAGAAAGCCTGACCACATCTTATTTCCTTTGACTTTTCTGTTCTCCCAGTGCTCCAGGCTCCTCCTGTAAAGGCCCCAATGCTTGCAGTGCCTGTAACTATAGCCCTCTGCTGAGTTCACTACCTCCCCCTAATACTACATCTTTCCATGGCTGGCTCTTTGCCAGTCACAGAAGGGCTTTTATTTTTGACAAACCAGCAAAAGACAGCCTCCTTTCTGTGTATGTATCAGTATCTGAAAGTATACTGTTCATATAGTTCCTTACTTGTTTTCTATTTGCTTCCCCATCTAGATGCAAGTGCTATTGTAACAGAAACTACCCTTCCCATCTTGTTCTCTAAAAATTCTCAGAATCTAGAGTAGAATAACATTTTTTAAACAAATAATTACATCTTTGGACATGTAAAACATGGAAATGGACTATCCTCTAAAATACTTTTCATGATCCTTTAGCTAACTTTTTTAAGTATGATAAAACCAATATCTATGATTTGGAGAGAATCTACTATATAGCAAATCCATATTAAGTGCTATAAAGATATTATCTTTAAAATTCAAAACATCCCTGAAAGAAACATACTGCTCTTGTCTATGTTTTAGATTTCAGAAAACTGTGGCTTAAATTCTATTTAAGTAATATTGAACCCTCCTATTTATATGTTACCTTTTTGATTTAGGCTAGCAAAAGCTTCCCTCAGTCTCATTTTTTTTTTTTTTTTGCATTTAAGATTTTTCAGCTATTAAGGATAGTTCCTGTCTTAGGCATTCTACTATGAAAAATACCATAGAATGCAATGATTTAAGCAATAGGAATTTATTGCAAGCTGCTGGAATGTGATATACCAGAACTGAAATGGCTTTTAAAAAGGGGAACTTATTAAGTTACAAGTTTACAATTCTAAGGAAGTGAAATTGTACGGATTAAGGCACCAAGAGGTCACCTTCACTCAAGAAAGGCCACTGGGTCTGGAAAGCTCTGTCAGCTGGGTAGTCAAGTGGCTGGCATCTGCTGATCCCTTGCTCCATTGCTTTCAGCCTCTGTTCCTGTGGGGTTCCTTACTTAACTTCTCCAGGGCTGGTTTTCGTCTCTTGGCTTCCCTTGGCTCTCTCCAGGTTCTGGCTTGCTTACCATATCGTGGTAATGTCTGCTGGGCTCCAAGCATTTCCAAACGTTCAAGTCTCTGTTTTCCACATCTCCGCATCTGTGTCAGTTCTGCTGTGAAGTTTCTGTCGACTCTGAGGCTTCTGTCATTTCTCTTCTTTCTGGGGTTTCTGCCTTTCTGTATAATTTTTCCTCTTTTAAAGGATTCCAGTAATTTAATCAAGGCCTGCCTGGAATGGGTAGAGTCACATCTCCATCTAATCAAAGGTTAATATCCACAATTGGGTGTCACATGTCCATGGGGATAATCTAATAGAAAGTTTCCAACCTACAGTATTGAATCAGAATTAAAAGGCTGCCTCCACAAGATGGAATCAGGTTTAAACAGGGCTTTCCCAGGGTGCGCAATATTTTCAAACCATCACAGATCGCTAAGGCATTGTAAGAGTGAAAGTTTTCTTCTAACTCTCATTCAGACATTCATACAACAAACATTTACTGACCACTAAGAAAGAGAACCAAATAAAAAAGAAAAGTGTCAGAGTACTGTGATACAGAGAGCAAAAATAAAAATACAATACAATGGGATTACTGACTATAATTATAAAATGAAGGAATTGTGATGCCAGGCAAATAGAAGGGAGTAAAATAAATGAAAGCATAAAAGTAACTTATAAATCAACCTTTGGGAATGTTTAGGAAACAGTCTCCATGTATCTGTGCTACCAGACCAAACTCTGTTTAATCAATTGTGAGGGGAATAATTGACTCAGATTAGAAGCTTCCGCTGTGTAATAGGCAGAGCCAATGTTATAAATCCCTATGTTTGGAGGATAAAGTTTCAAAAAGGCCTCTATTATGTATAGAAGGTTTAATCTTAACCATGCCAAGTTAAGGAAGTTCTTAGATTGTCTTTGCTTCTCTCTCTGGTTAATGTCAGCTGTCTATAGCTTAACTACATTCTGAAATGTCTGAGTTGACACTGATGAGCATTTTACTGGGAACCCCACCAGTGTGCTTTGGGAGCATAGAAGGAGACATGGTTAATCTCCCTGTTTCATGAATATAGCAAACTTCAAAATTTCTCTGAAACTCAGTTTCTTTAAAAATTACTAGTCTCACCTGCCTCACAAGGTTATAAATCAAATGAGAAATTTAATGAAAAACATATCCCTGGCACCAAGTAGCTGCCACATTGCTATATATTTTGATAACAATTAGGAGGAAGTATCTAATATAAATGATAATCCTCTGCTCAAAATCATCATCAATGGTGGCCCGCTGGGAAGGGCACTTCTTAAAATCTGACCCAAACCTACTTTCTCAACCCTTATTCCTCCTATATAACACATTCTCATGCACATTTTGGAATTCTCCCCCAAGATACTTCTGTTCAAGAACAAATCAATGTAAAGATGTTATTTTATTTTTATTGCAGAAGACAAATTTGTGCATCCAGAATCCATTCACTCTCTCTAGGGATCCACCCTGTCTCCCTGTTCTGAGCATTGTGTTTGGGGTTAGATGACCTCCGTGCCTGTTCAGGCCTGGTACCTGTGAACTAAGTCTCACTAATCATTTCATCTTATACATCTAGCCACTGCAATCAGTTTAGAGTTGAGGAGGACATCACAGTAAGAGACAATGAGAAGTAATGCGGCTCTTTTTCCTGTTATATTTCTGGGAAGGATACTGTTGCTATACCTTCTGAGTTTGAAAGGGAAAGCCTGTAGCTTGGAATCATGAGCTGACAGCCAGCTCAAACCTCACCAAAGAAGGGTAGTTAAAAATGAAGAGAGAAAAATTGTGTTTTGGTGAAACTTCTTTAGTCCTGAATCCAGTGTTAAAAAATATACCTTTGTGGGTGGGCCACAGTGGCTCAGCAGGCAAGAATGCTTACCTGCCATGCCAGAGGACCCGGGTTTGATTCCCGATGCCTGCCCATGTAAAAAAAAAAATATATATATATATATATATATGCCTTTGTATTATTTATTTAAATGAGTTGATACATTTCCATTTTTGTTACCTTTTTAAAATTTTTTTCTTTTTGTTCAGCTTAAGCAAGTTTGGATCTGTATTTTGTTCACTTGAAGACTTCTAACGAAGCCTTCTCTCATGGATAGCCAACCCTGGACATTTTGCACATGTATTCCTACTAATATAACTGAGAAAGTAAGGTTTACAAATAACTCTGATGACTGAACCATTATATAAATGTCTTTTTTCTTACTTTCTAGTATATTGAAGAATATCAAAAAGGAAATACCTGAAATTACTGAAACCCACTTCATTGCAAATTGTAAAAACCTCCTAACTGGCCCACTTGTAACTTCTTCTCCTGTTTTGCAACTTCAGAGTCCTATAATCACAAAGATGACTCCCTAATGTTAATGAAGGAACTTTCAGGAAGTTAGCTCAGCCCAGAAATAACTGCTGACTACACTGAAGTTACTTGTTGCTGTAACGGTTATTCTAGCTTAATTTTAGCTTAGCTCTGCTCTTTTCCATTTGTAAATTGTAGTTGTTTATTCTTGTTATTGTAATAGCAACAATTTCATGTCCCCTCGTTTAATCCATAAAAACCTAAACTCTCTAGACTCAGGGAGTATAAGGCCATATCTGTTTCCCTTGCTTCACATTACAATAAACTTTCTTCCTTTGAAACCCTAGCATCTGTGCTATAGGTTGGCTGTTATTTGCATTGGGCAGAGAGTGCCAGAACTAAGAGTACAATACTACAATGCATAAGGCCAGAGTTGTGGCAACAGTGATAAAAATGTTTAGGGCAGGGACTTGAGTTAGGTCAGAAAGGATAGTGAGATTTAAGCTGGAAGAATTAAATGTTAAAATTTAAGTCAATGGAAATTTGAATCTGCCCTCAACTATTTCCATTTTTGTAACTTTAATGTTTCATTGCTAAACAACTTAACACATTTTGTTTCTGCATTGCAATATTTAACAGTTTCAAAGATAAATATTCATTCTGGCAATGTGAAGTAATTTTCTGTTTTCCACTTAATTTCATATGTGGTCTTCTATATTTGACATCTGATTCCAGGAGTCATTATCATGCTGTTTGGAGAAATATTTATGTTTACCCTGGTGTTGCCAGCCTAACATTGCCTTAAAAAAAATCCATAAAGTTAGCCAATCAAGAAGACAAAACATCTGTAGCTATTTTTTTCTCCCATTAACACTCTAGCCTTACCCAACTCCTTCATTTATCCTTCTGTTTTCAAAGGAGCTCTTAATTACTTCCATCCCCATTTCAGTTGTAAATGTATCTTTATTGCCATTCTTTCATTAGAATAAATCCTCCAACCCATTCAAGAACTTGACACTTCACTACTGATTTACAAGTGATTCAATTGTATTAATCAGATGCTTCCCCTGGCTTTGGGCCTATCTACAGGACCATTGTTGGTGACTTGATGAAAGGCCCTCTTTCTTCCTTCCTATATCCTTGGAAAATATGAAAATACATTTTCAAAATTTTATTCTAAGAAGGTGGAAATTTTAAAAGTACTAGGGAAAACAGAGAATCTTGTACTTGCCTGGAAAGGAGCTATTAATTCACAATGTTGGCTGTGCAGCTATAGTTGTAGTGGGGATAATGTGATATATAAAAGCTTTGTTTGAAACTTTCATTAGAAATTCTTTCTTTATGTCTTTCAAGCTGTTCCTCAATTCACTATTATGGGA
>PVIY010057170.1:0-13007 GCA_004026745.1 Myrmecophaga tridactyla
CTGCTACTGTTTCCTTTCTCTCCGCGGAGCCGCCTATGGGGGAGGGGACGGCGGGCGCCGGCCGCCGGCCGCCGCGGCTTTGGGGAACTCACAGATCCGGCCAGTTGCCGTCGGTCTAAGCTGTTCCCGTTCTGGGCGCGCTGTCACAATTAACGTTTTTTTAAAAGAACTTTGAAAGAAGGGAGAAAAAAGTACAAAACAGAGCAAACCATAGAGATAGGGTCATAGAGATAAGGGTAAAAACTGGAAAATATTTACATGTCAGATATCATGAAAGACACTAAGAATATATAATAATCAAGTTGGGCCTATCTTGCCATATTTATTCTTGTTTCATATTTTGTCACAACTGGGTAGTTTGTAAGAAACTCTCTTGATTCTGATTATTAATAACTTATAACCTTGAAACTATGTGCCTAATTATTCAGAATGTAAAACTGAATTTACTCATTGTACGTTTATTTTAAAGGAAATATAATTTGAATTTCTTTACCAACAACAAATATTTAACCCACCAGCTAAGACTTCACTGATCTTGTTATAATTAACTTAAACAATATTAAATACCCTTAAGATTCTTTCGGAGTGAGTATAAAGCAAATGTTTTCCTCATTGCATGAACTGTGGTACAAAAAAATGATAACAGAAACATTTTTTAATCATCACATAGAATCCTGACTTTTTCCATGCTATCCACCTCTAGGTTGATAGTCAAAACACATAGACCTGCCTTTATTGGCAACATAGCATATCTGTACTCCATGAGGGTCTTGTTAAAGCCTATGACCTCAAACTTCTTATTGCCTAATTCATATTTTATATGAAATAATTCATATTGAAATATTTCAAAAATAACATGTTTGAAGGATTTTCAGAATATCTATCTTTTTTCTACACCGAGCATTTAGAGTTTCCACTTTATGAAGGCTTGTGAGTTAAATTTTTCTTAAGTTCCAGCATCAGAAAAAAGATGTACTCCTCTCTTGATTAACTGGTTCATTTAGATTTCAAACATAGTGTAAACTATGGCTTTGGCCAATTAGTTGCATTGTTATGGTTTCCTCTCCTTAACATCATAACAAATTCCTTATATTTTAATTTTTATCTCTGGTCATGGGATGCATTTCCTGCACACCACCTCAAATTCTTTGTGGAATGATGCAGGTATAAATAAGTAAAAATAAATAAATTGTTAAACTAGAGAAAAGATCAATGCTTATTGGGTCAGACAGAAAATAATCTATAACAATAAACAAGCACTAGAATACGAATAGAACATTTGAAAAGATTTTTAGTGATTGAAGACAAAAATATGTGCCCACCAAAACAAGTGCCAAGAAGCTTTGAAAGAAGGAACTGTTCGAAGGTTTCTTTTTTTCCGACGCAGTGAACACACAGGCTTTGTCCATGGAGTGTGTAGGTCTGGGCCCTTCGTGCTGGCCCACACGAAAACATCCATACGGCCCCTTTCCTGGTAAGGTGTGAAGTCAACCTCTGAACTATACAATTGATCAGTTATCGACAATGGGAATACTTACCCAAAAAACAGAACTGGGTGCGGAAAGCCACATGCAACTTCTGAGACTCCTCGGTCACAGAAGGCAGCTGCCAAGGTTGCCGGCTTTCCTGGTCCAGGCCGCCCCGGGCTCGGGAAAGAGCTGTCCGGCGTGCGCGAGGCTAGCGGCGTCCTGTCCACCTTGGGACCGAGGCTGGGCCTGGAGCGGAGAGCAGCTGGTGAAACGTCCGCCGAATTCCTTCCCTGACCCGGTAGGCTGTGCGCGGACATCGAGGACTCACAAGTCCCTCCTACCTGACAACCCTCTGCCCGACCCCGGCTTTGTGATCGCTTTCTCGGGGGTCGGATGCGAACCTGCGTCGGGGCTGCGGGGCGTCCGGGAGGGGCCGCGGGAATCTGAGGGGCGTCCGGGAGGGGTCGTGGGGGTCCGAGGGGCGTCCGGAGGGGCCGCGGGGATCTGAGGGGCTGCGGGGAGCCGACGGGCATCCGGAGGGGCCGCGCAAGAGCACAGGTGGCCTTGGACGCCGCCCCAGGAGGGGTCTGCGGGGCAGGACGCCGGCTCACCTGGCCTCCCGCGCTCGCCGCCCGGGAGCTCCTGCCGCGCGTCCTCAACCTGCGTTTCCGAGAGGCCCAGAGCGTCCCGGCCCCGCCCACGGGGCCCCTCGCGTCCCTGACAGGTGTGGGGCCTCGGCGGAGGGCCGGGCGGCGAGGGCTGGTCTGAGCGCAGGCCGTAGAGCCGGGGAGCTCCCGGTGGAGGCCTGGCCGCAGGAGGGAACGTCCGGCTGCGGCCTCGGGGTGGCCGGGAGGAGGGACATCGGGACGTGGCCTCGGGGCGGCGCTCTGGCCTGAGGCCTGGACTCGGGACGTCGGCGCGGCCTCGGGGCGGCGCTCTGGCCTCAGGCCTGGACGCGGGACGTCGGCGCGGCCTCGGGGCGGCGCTCTGGCCTCAGGCCTGGACGCGGGACGTGGGGACGCGGCCTCGGGGCGGCGCTCTGGCCTCAGGCCTGGACGCGGGCCGTCGGCGCGGCCTCGGGGCGGCGCTCTGGCCTCAGGCCTGGACGCGGGACGTCGGCGCGGCCTCGGGGCGGCGCTCTGGCCTCAGGCCTGGACGCGGGACGTGGGGACGCGGCCTCGGGGCGGCGCTCTGGCCCCGCGGCCCGCGCGCTCGGGAGGGCGGCTCGGCGCCGGCCCACGCTGGACGGGAACGTAGCTCCCGTGACGCAGCCCCGGGCGGGGAGCGTGCGCGGCGGCGGCGGGCGCTCGGGAGGCGGGCGCGGGCGGCCGAGGAAGGAGGTCGGGCCGGAGCTCTGCGCTCCACAGAGAGCGGGGCCGCCCTCAGGTCCGGAGCCAGCTTGGAGTCCCGCGGGCGGGAGCCGGGGCGGGCGGCCTGCGGGCGCCGGGGGAGGGGGAAGGCCGCGGCCGGACGGCCCTGCCCGGCGCTGGGGTCGCTGCAGCCCACGTTCTCCCCGGCTCCCGGCGGGGCGGGAGGAAAGGGCCCCGGCCGCGGCGCTGACTCGTCTGTGCGCGTCTCTGGTACAAGCGGAGCTGGGGCCGGAGGCTCCATGCTGGGCAGCGGCGCGGCGCGGCCTCGCTGAGGAGCCGGGGCCGGAGCGGCCTCGCTGAGGAACCGGGGCCGGAGCGGCCTCGCTGAGGAGCCGCGGCGGAGCGGCCTCGCTGAGAAGCCGGGGCCGGAGCGGCCTCGCCCAGCCGCCGAGGAGCCGGGGCCGGAGCGGCCTCGCCCAGCCGCCGAGGAGCCGGGGCCGGAGCGGCGGGCCGGGCCCGAGCGAGCATGGAGGCCCCGCCGAAGCCCGCCGCCGACATCCTAAGGCGAAACCCGCAGCACGACTACGAGCTGGTCCAGAGGGTGGGCAGCGGCACCTACGGGGACGTCTATAAGGTGAGCGGCCGCCCGGGGCGGGGAGGGCGCGCTCCTTGGCCCTCGAGGCGAGGGGCGCGGGCCCGGCTCCTCCGCCCCGGGGACCCTCGGCGCGCGACCTGCCCGCGCCGCCCTGGCCGCGGCGCCCCGCGCACCTGGCGAGGCTGCGGTGCGGGTGGATGCGGGGCTTCCTCTTGGTGTAGAGAGGGCTCCGCGTCTCCGGAGTCGCACTGGGGTGGTTCAGGCGGGAGCCTGCGGACGTACTAGACGAAAGATCGTAGGCAGGAAAGAATGCTTTTATTTACAGTTTAAGAAAACTTGTTTTAAGCTACGAGCTTGTTTTACATGAACCCTTGTGTTTAAATTTTAAGTGGACGCAACCTACTCCTAGGTCAGCGTGACGCGTGTGCAAACAGCATTCCATGTAAGGAGATGCTTTTCCTGGTTTGAGCAGTTGTAGCTGGTTGATGATAAAAAGATGATATCAACTTGCTGATTTTTTGTTTGCTTTAGTGGTTCCTTTCTGTGGGATTTATAACATCCTATAATCGGGAGTTGGTGAGAGCTGCTGCCTTTTTATTGTGCCTTTTCTGTTATTTGACACAAATGATAAGGGTGAGTTACTCTCAGTTTAGGATTAAAAAAAAAAAAGTGAGAAAAACAAACCCATTTCCTTAAATCCACTGAGTTATTGAAGGATCCGAAGGAAAGAGACTGAAATTTGCCTTAAGCTTTTTGTTATGCTTCAAAAAGGGAGCTTTAATGCAACTCCTGGTTAGTAGGGGAAATTCTCTTTGACGTTTTTAACAGTTTGGTTTATTGGCTTTAATGTGCTATATATCCCATTGTTGGAAACAAGCGCACAGCCTTCGTGCATATAGCTGAAATGGCTTTGTCTCATTCGGGTGGTTAATCAGTAGACTCCTCTGGGGTATGTTGTTGTTTTGGCACAAGTGGTAATAGGAAGGAAAAATCCCTTCTTCTCCTGTTTGCTTTTGTTTAATTTCCTCCCCATTACTAGTAACAATTCAAGATGGTGTTATGACAGCTCTAGCACTGTTTGATTCTACGGAGATAGGCAGTAGTGGATAGCCTTTACTCCTTAAGCAGACGTTTTTTAGTCTTCTGTATTAGGTGCTGTATTAGGTATCGAGGTTTACCAGTTCCCAGCTCTTGCCTTTGAATTCCGAGTGGATAATTATCAGAGAATCCTCTTTTCTTTTGTGTAGAATTAAAGGTAGTTAAGTTCTTGTTTATACACTGATTAACCCTTTTGGGGGATGTGCTTTTTTTAAAAATTGAAATTCCTATTTACCTCCCCAGTCCCACTTTTTAGTCATTTTTATCTTATGATTCACTGTGTATTAGACCGGTTGACTTCAGTTCATGTTAATAGCATAATAGTGAAAATTTTCTTTCTACTAAAATACTCTGGTATTTGTTCACTGCTTTATCTGATAGTGCCTGGAATTATGCCTGACACAGAGCAAGTGCTTCCTAAAAATTTGATGAATGAATGAATGGCTGTCAGTGATTCTGTCACCTAGCTCTGTGAGCATGTTTTCCTTTTTAACTCTTAAAAAAACTGTTTTATTTATATTCATGTATGAAAAAATGGTTCTATTATCATGTTTACATGCACACTAATATTGGAAACAGAGTTCAATAACAAATCATATCTAAATTTTATAAAGAACACACAACTGTTAAAACTGTAATTTGTTATAGTTAGCAGAGAAGGAGAAGAACCCATTAGTTATAATTTGCATTTTAGGTACAGAGCAGCACCCTCTGAGAAGAATAAAATAATTAGTAATACTTGTCTATACTGCGAAATAAGAAATACATAGAAAGTTTTTGGTTGTACTAATTGTATTACTTTTGCTAAACCTTTTTATCTTCCTTATATTCAATGCAAAGAAATAAAACTTAATATGAAGAAAAATACATCCTCACTATTATCCCTAATAAAAAGAGTCTGCTTTACTCTGAAGGTCTGGGAAAATTGTACAACAGGGAGCATTTAATGGTTCAATTGGACAAACATACTACTTTGATTCTGATCCACTGAAGAGAATATCATTCGTATTGTAAACTAACTCCATAGGTGCTGAGATGGATTGAACTATTTTTGTAGTGTCCCCAGATCTCACTAAATAAGAAAAGACCCTACAAAAGAAAATACAATAATCTGTCTAGAAATTATACCTATATGCTCTTTCTTAGTGTAAGGTGGAGAAGGGGCCCTTTCTTGAGTACATGGATACAAGTATTGTTAAGGTCTAAAGATTGCTGGATTGATAATGTGTCTGGTATAATGAAGATAAGGTACAAATGAAATCCACTGTCAGATTAAGAAACTTCTGCAACTTGTCTCAGTTCTTCAAATAATAGAGCAAGTTCCTTTTCTAGGTTGACAATTAGTCCTGTGTTGGCATTGCTGCTGGCTGTGAAACTCACCACCAAAGTAAAGGATTAAATTGAACCACCTGGTAGATGTTATAGTAACATATAATACTTTTGTTTTTTGAAAGTCTAAGTTTGTTCCATTGGTCTGTTGCAAGGGCAAAAGTAGGAAAGAAGCCAGGTCTTGAAGTATGCTGTGGGTGCTCATCATTGGTCACTTTAATAGCACATACTCCTTCTCTCTGATGCAACAATAGTACTATTTCATAGTGTATCTATTATCAGTGATTTCAGTCCTATTGAAGTTTGTCTATTTGTATTTATTTAATATGCATAAAAACAAGTGTCATACACACTGTAGTGCTTAAGTTTTTAATTATGCTCAAGGCGATTAAAGTCATTCTGGTATTTATCACTGTGTTTCAAATGAGCTGAAAATCCTAGGAGGTTTTAGAAATATTTGCAATCTGTAATATAAACTAGTAAAGTAATTACAGTAAAGAATAATGAAGGTAAAATTTGTCACTGTTCTAGTCTGGTAATGTGGTAGTTAGATTCAGGTGTCAACTTGGCGAAGTGAAGGTGCTTAGTTCTAGTGCTGTGAACATGAGCCGATGGCATGTGAACCTCATCTGTTGTTGATTACATCTGCAGTTGGCTAGGAGGTGCCTGCTGCAATGAATGATGTTTGATTTAATTGGCTGGTGCTTAAATGAGAGAGCTCAATGCAGCACAGCCCAAGCAGCTCAGCACACGTCATCTCAGCACTCACAGCTCAGCCCAGGCCTTTGAAGATGCAGAAAGAAATCACCCCAGGGAAAGTTCTTGGAACCCAGAGGCCTGGAGGGAAGGCCAGCAGAGATTACCCTGTGCCTTCCCAGGTAAGAAAGACTCTCAGGTGAAAGTTGGCTGCCTTTCCTCTGAAGAGTTACTGTATGTTTTTAACCAAATAAATCCCCTTTTATTAAAAGCCAATCCATCTCTGGTGTGTTGCATTCTGGCAGCTTTGGTAGACTAGAATAGGTAATATCCTCATTTTTTTTTTATACCTGGGTGTCTTATGAAGCAGGACTTTCAAAAAAGACCAAAGCTTTGAGATTCTTTGTGAGTTCTTCAAAACCACACATCCCCTCTGCAACTTCATTCTTTTCTGAGAATCCCTGAGAGGGGAGAGTTCAATATTAAGTTAATTGTTTCCTGGTTGAAAGAGGAAGAAGGATATAAAAATTCTCTTAGATAAATGGGTAAATCATTGAGGACAAGAACAGGAAATGGTAGAGGGGGAAAAAATGCATAAAAGAGCAAAGAAATATGGTGGAAGATGGATGAAAAAGTAAACTTTAACTGGGCACATTTTATGTATGATTACTGCTAACAGGAAGGGTAAGCCTAGTTCTCTACCTCCTGTCCCACGGTAATCCGAAACCATAAGAATCATGATGCAGTTCACTGTCAACATTAGTACAAACCAGATGGGCAGTCTTGATCCAAATATTTGTATCAAAAATTGTTCCCAGCTTAGATGCCAGAGAAGTGTGACATGTTTTACTCCAGAAAGACTGGACCAGATGTCTTCTGCTTATTACTGTACAGTAGCAGACACTTAGATGCTCAATAAGTATTTATTGAGTGACATAAGTTGTAGGAAATTACTCAGAGAAACACTGTTTAATAGTTTAATATCATGTAATTTAGGCTTTTTCCCCTAAATTTTTTTAACTTTTTAAATTGTATAATATAGCATATATACAAAGCAAAGAAAGAAAAAAACAATAGTCTTCAAAGCACTCTTTAGCAAGTAGTTACAGGACATATCCCAGAGTTTGTTATGGGCTACCATACCATCATCTTAGATTTTTCCTTCTAGCTCCTCCAGAACATTGGAGGCTAGAAGGAATAAATATTTCTTATCATCACAATTGACTTTTTTTTGTCTTTTTTGTGAGTAATAACATATATACAGAAAAACAATACATTTCAAAGGACAGTGCAACAGTTAGTTATGGAATTGATTTCAGAGTTTGTTATGGGTTACAATTCCACAATTTTAGGTTTTTACTTCTAGCTGCTCTAAGATACTAGAGACTAAAAGAAATATCAATAAAATTATTCAGCAATCATACACATTTGTCAAACCCTACCTTCTCTGTATAACTCCATCTTTTTCTTTTTCCCCTACATTTTTAACAAAAGCCCATTATGTTTCCAAAAATGGCTTCTATAAAATTGGCATCATGATGTATTTTTTTTCCCGTTTGACTGGATTGACCAGCATTTTCCATGGTCATTAAATATTCTTCAAAAATGTCATTTTAAAGAGTCCATTGAATGAAACTTCATTTAATCCATTTAAATTTCATATTTATTTCCCATTAAAACATTTTTTTGCAGTTATAAATAATAGCTATGATTCGTGTAGAAATCTTTGTCATGTAGTCTTATCATTTCCTTGTGGTCTTCTGGATGCCAGGCGAGCTGGGTCTGTTGTAGTGAATCCGTCCCGTATATATGTGCCCTCCCCTTATTCCCTGCCCAGGCTGAGCCAGTTCTGAAATGGCTTTAGGCACTTTGGACCATATCCCAGGATCCCATTGTACAGAGACAAAACCTGATACAGATAACACTAACGTAAGTATTCATTCTAGAAATGGGCTGACTGTGTGGGAATGCAAACATGAGAAAGGATGCAGTGAGGAACATACCGCATAGTGAGGAAAACAGAAAGGTAAACACTCAATTTGGTAAGTGCCATCGTAGAAGAGGAGCGATATGGAATGAAAGGAGGAAATGACCAATTCCGTCTTTATTTGGGATAGTAAAAAGAAAAGAAAGGGAACTGTAACCTGGACCAGGGAAGACTCACAGAGTTGGGGGCACTAACTGGATTTGAAAAGGATGCAAATTGTTCCTAGGCAGGCAGGGTAGAGAAAGAAACACTTCAGGAGGGAATCTCTGGTGGGGTAAAGGAGAGATTGGACAAAGTGGCAGAAGTATAGAGACCTGTTATTGGATAATTCAGGTGAGAGTTTATGTTAAGCCTGAATTTAGGCACTAGAACAGGGAATGAATGGAAGGGATGGATTTGAGTCATATTTAGGAGATGATCAAAAAATACTTGGAGATGGGGAGTGGTGGGGTGGGAAAGGTAATTGATGGTGTTTAGAATTTCTGACTTGGGTGACTGTAATGGATGTCATCAAAAGAGTAAGGAAACACCAAATTCATGAGTTTTGGCTCCTGTGTTTGGTTTTGAACATATGCCGTTGCATAGGTAAATGTGTGTAATAGATAACAGGAAATATACCTTTGGCCTTGAATGTTTTGAACTAAGGATACTGGTTTGGGAGTCATTACTACTATTGGGTGGGAATTGTGAAATATATTTCACAATATATTTCACTCAGGGAAAGTTTGTAGGAGAGTTGAGGACAGGCCATGATCTTAGAGGGATGGTGAAAGGAAATAATATATTGAAGGTGTCTGAGAAGAAACAGAAACATGAGGTAGTACAGAAACCAAGAGTTCCAAAAGCTCATCTTTGTTATCCCCTGCCTCCATTCTTTTTCCTTTCTACTCTGGCTGCAATGAAGAGAATGATTGATCTTCTACAAAGTGTAAACTGAAGTTTTGTGTCACTTCCCTTTATTCCTTTGTCCATAGAAGGAAGTCTCTAGAATAACTTGCCTTTTAAAGTCCTGCCTGTCTTGACACTTCAGTCATATTGAACTTCTTTCAGTTCCTTATATGGCACACTATGTCCTGCAGGTTGTTGCAGATCCTATTTCTTTTTCCTAGAACACTCTTCCTCTTCTCCTGTATTTGCCTGTCTGCTTTCTGGGTCTCTGTTTAAACATTGCATTTTTAGGGAGGCCTTTTTCTTCCCTTAGATTAGGTCCTACCTGCTGTGTGTTATCTGAGCTCGTTGTACCATTCTTGTCATGATATCACTCATCATTGTTGCTAGAGAAACAAGGGCCTTATGTCTGCCACTGAATCAGCTAGGCTTGCACAGGTCCTTGCACATAGTATGTGCTCATTAAGTGTGTTGGAGGAGTGAGCAACATAATGGCCTTGGAAGTAAGGAGTGGAAAGGGTCAATTAAGAGCAGAAGAGTTGAAGTGTGAATGGTTAATGAGTAAAGAGGGTGTGTAGGCTACTCCCTGAAGCAGCTAGCCATAAAGGAAAAATAAATGAGGCGCATAAATATTTCTTCCCCTTTTTCTGTTTCTTTTTCTTCCCTTGAGACTGAGTGATTACAGCATTAAGTTACCATTCTTTAAGTTTGTCTTATCACCCAAGGGGCCAAGAGGTTTGCTGAGTTTAAAGAATGAATTCAAGGAATTGGGAATTTAGAAAGGAGATAAAAGGCAGAAATTTAAGATGGCGCGACAAGGACTAGGATAGGAATAAAAGTAAGTAAAGCCTTCTTTTCTCTCTCACTCTCCTTTTCTTATATCTGAAGTAGAGCAACTTCATTGGTTCCCAGGCCTAGTTGTTCCCCCCTGAGCTTGGTTAGGGTGAGGTATAATGATGAATGGGGAGCTGGGATGACAGGATGCAAAGGAGTATTCAACATTTAACCAATCTTTAAAGAGGGCCTCTTAAGTGCCGGACATCTTTCAGGATCTTGGGATGCATCTGTGTCCCATCTTGGAACAAAGACTCCTGTCCTTGCGTTCTAGTGGAGGAGAAAGAAATAATAAATGTAATAAATATGTTGTGTAATATGTGAGAAGGCAATTAAAAATATGGAAAAAAAAGATTGACATTAAAGGGGATCAGGAATGTCAGGGTGGGATGGAGGAGGTAGGTTGGGAAATTAAAATAAACATGGTCAGAGTATGCCTCATTGAGAAGGATTGATTTGAGCAAGATCTGAAGGAGGTGAGGGAGTTAGCCAAGTAGACATTTGGGTAATTAGAGAAAGTCTTAAATATCTCTATCTTATTGAATCACCTCAACTCGTCTCTACAGCTAAATTTTAAAGTTGCGGGCAGGAATTAGAACTTAGGCACAAACAGCATCATCATATCTCCTTGACTGATGCAGACCATGGGACATTGTAACTTTAGGTTAGTTAACAGCATCAGGTGTGGGTTACTGATTCCTGTGTCATTTTTTGTAAGCATGATTTTCTGTGGACTTGCCTAATTGGCCCCAAATCTCACAGTGATACACAGTGATTGTGTAGTTGCTTGTTATTTCTCTGCTATTTGGTATTGAAACATCATACTTTATTTTTTTGATAGTAAGACAGTTTGTGTGAGTATACTATCCTTTCTGTGTCCTGATAATCTCCCATTATGAGAGACTGTTGGTTTTCATATTAGGCTATGAGAGAGTGAGTAGTTTGGAAAACTAGGTTAACAACAGAAAATGAAAGATAGAGGAATGTGCTTCAGAAATCTTATTTGAAATTATATTTTTATTTAGGCTAATTGATTTTTAGTTAAGAGTTATTTAGGTTAAGTAGTGTAAGGTTACTGTGGAAATAAAGCATATTTTATTACCATGAAGTGTTACTATTATGGATGTTTATTATTTTATAAGCCATCTGGTTAAATCTTACTTAGTATTTATTTTTCTTAGTGTTTTGTGACTGCCTTAAAAAAAAACAAACATGGTTTTGAGGGTGGATTTGAAACTCTGGACCATAACTGGGGGCAAATTATTTAAAAACTCTTTTCTACTTTTCATAAGAATGTTGTGAAATCTATAAAGAAGTCTTGAAAGTACTTCCCACTAAATTAAGATAGACAGACAGTATTCCATCACTGGTGCAGATGTGGAAGTTGTCGTTCCAATGTTGACTTGTTGATACAGCCTCAACCTTGGGCTTAAAATACATCTAATATTCTAGTTCTTATTTACATAAGCTCAGCATTTTTACTTTAACAATTGTTTCCAATGATTTTGATGTGAAGACAAGTGGGATAGAATGCATGTTGACTTAGGCTTTTTTTTTAACTTTTGCTTTCAAAATTTAAAAAGTTTTAACTTCTAAATTTTAAATTGTGGATACAGACCAAATTCACAGGAAGAAAAATATGAAACCTGTAAACAAGTGATACTTGTGTTTTTAGGGCTTCATTGTCAATTCAAGAATTTAGTTCAAGATTAGATAATTTAGAGCAGGCACTTTCACTTGGCCTTATTGGACTCCTTTGAGTGTGCATTTTAGTGTGTTACTAGAAAGCCATTGCTCTGTAGTTATTTGAAGTAATATTTAAGTTATTAAAGAGGTACATATCTCCCTGAAAAGGGCAAGATGAATTTAGGCCTAATATCACTCTGTTTCTGTTAAGTATCCTAATTTCCTGCAGAAATTTTTGAAAAGATGATGTGGGAAGCCAGCTTGATGGCTGGGGTATCCTTGGAGGTGTTTGAGCCCATTGTGAGTCATACCAGCCCCCTTCCAGCATTTTTATGAAAATGAAATTGCATTAAAATGATTGAGTGACTGATATTTGTTTAGTCCCTTCATAATCAGCATATCATGTCTTTCTCATAGTAATACTGTGAGGTAGGTGGGACAGATATTATTGCCCCCATTTTACTCAAGAAAAAACATACTGTTTGCCCTCAATCTTGCTGTTAGTACAAGGCACTATGAGAACTTGAATCCAGGTCTTCTGATTCCACAAGTTTTGCTCCTTCTACTGTACTAAGCTGCCTGAGGACTGAATCTTTTAGTTCACCTCTGTATACGTAGCACTTAATACATGGCCTAGCACATAATACAAACTGTGACCAGATAGTTAAATGAGGTTTGTCAGCCTTATCCCTCTGCTAAGTGGCAAGCAATTAAAAAGAATTTTATTGAGAAATCTTCAAACACATACAGTCCATCCAGAGTATACAATCAGTGGCTAACAATACCATCATATAGTTGTGTATTTATCACCATGATCAGTTTTAGAACATCTGCATCACTCCAGAAAAAAAAGAACTTATACATCCCATACCCCTTCCCCCCCTTTCATTGACCCACAGTATTTCAGTCTACTTAATTTTTTTTTTAAACTTTTTTATTAATTAAAAAACTTAACAAAAGAACATTAATATATCATTCCATTCTACATATACAATCGGTAATTCTTAATATTATCATATAGTTGCATATTCATCATTTTTTAGAACATTTGCATCGATTTAGAGAAAGAAATAAAAAGACATCAGAAAAAGAAATAAAACGATAATAGAGAAAAA
>PVIY010057171.1:0-13012 GCA_004026745.1 Myrmecophaga tridactyla
TACAAGTAACACCCTGCATTGGTGTGCATCATTTGTTACAAGTGATAATAGCATATTTTGATAGTCATGCTGTTAAATGGTGTGCATCATTTGTTACAAGTGATAATAGCATATTTTGATAGTCATACTATTAAAGTCCATAGTGTAATGTAGTGCTCACTGATTGTGTAGGGTATTTCCATGGATTTTAAAAATATTTTTATTATGTTACCATATATACAATCTAACATTTACCATTTTAATCATAGTCAGATATTTATTTCAATGCTGCTAATTGCATTCATAGGGTTGCATTATTATCACCACAATCCATTACCAAAACATTGCCATCATCCCAAATAGAAACCCTGTATATTTTAAGCCCTAACATCCCATTCCCTGTCTGTACCTGTCTCCTAATAATCTATATTCTAGATTCTAACTTTTGAGTTTGTTTATTCTAATTGTTTCAAATCAGTGAGATCATACAATATTTATCATATTGTCTCTGGCTTATTTCAATCAACCTGATGTCTTCAAGTTTTATCCATGTTGCCACATGTATCAGGGCCTCATTCGTTTTTATGGCTGAATTATGTTACATTATATGTAAAAATTATATAAATATACATATGCTTATAATATATATGCCAAACTTAATTTCACAGTTCATTGGTTGATGAATACTTGGGTTGCTTCCATCTTTTGGCAATTGTGACCAAGGTCTCTATGAACATTGATGTGCAGTATTGAGCATCTTCTCATGCAATTTCTGGCCATTTGTCTATCTTCTTTGGAGAGATATCTGTTGAAGTCCTTTGCCCATTTTTAAATTGGATTGTTTATTTTTTTTTGTTAAGTTGAGGGATTTTAAAAAATATATAAATTCTGGATATTCACCCTTTATTGAATAGGTAGTTTCAAAACATTTTCTCTCATTGAGTAGGTTGTCATTTTACTTATATGATAAAATCCTTTCATGAACAAAGCTTTTAATTTGTATGAGTTCCCATTTATCTATTTTTTATTTTGTTGGTTATGGTTTCATATATAAAGTCTATGAAACCATCACCTAACAAAAGTTCCTGAAATTTTTCCTATATTTCTGCTAGGAGTTTGAAACTTTTAGTGCTTATATTAAGGTTTTGAGTTGATTTTTGCATATGATGTGAAGTAGGGGTTCTCCTTCTTTTTTTGCAAATGGAGATCCAGTTTTCCCTGGGCCATTTGTTGAGGAGACTATTCCTTACCAATGTGGTGGTCATTGCCTTGTGAAAAATCAGTCAGCCGTAAAGGTGAGGGTTCATTTCCAAGCTCTCAATCCAATTCTGTTGGTCTACATGTCTGTCATTGTGCCAGCACCATGCTGTTTTGATAAAGTTCCTTTGTAATGAATTTGAAGTTTGGGTAGTGGGAGTCTTACAACTTCATTCTTCTTTCCCAAGGTGACTTGAGCTATTCAGGGCCCCTTGCCCTTCTATATAAGTTTGATGACTGGGTTTTGCATTTCTGCAAAGAAAGTTGTTGGAATTTTGATTGGGATTGTAGTGAATCTGTAAATTGCTTTGGGTAGAATTGAGATCTTAGTGATATTTAGGCTTCTAAACCATGAACATGGAATGACCTTCTATTTATTTAGGTCTTTGATTTCTTTTAGCAGTGTTTCGTAGTTTTCTGTGTTGAAGTCCTTTAAATCCTTGGGTAGATTTATTCCTAGATATTTTGTTCTTTAGTTGCTATTGTGAATGGAATTTTTTCTTGATTTCCTCTTCTGTTTATTGGCTGCTTGTATGTAGAAAGACTACTGATTTGGGGGTATTGATCTAGTATCCTACCACTTTGCCGAATTCATTTACTAGCTCTAGGAGCTTTGTTGTGGATTTTTCAGGATTTTTTTGTATATAAGATCATGTTATCTGAAAATAGTGAAAGTTTTGCTTCTTTTTCCAATTTGGAAAACTTTTTCATGCCTATCTGCTATGGCTAGAAATTTTATTCAATGTTGAATAACTGTGGTGACAGTGGGCATATAATAATTCATTTTGTGTATAATACATTATATTATTTCAATACTTTTGAGCTTATTGAGACTTGTTTTATGCCTTAGTATATGGTCTGTCCTGGATAATGATCCATGTACACTCAAGAATAATGTGTATTCTGTTTTTATTGGGCACAGTGTTCTATATAGGCCTGTTAAGTTGAGTTGGTTTAGCATATCATTCAAGTCCTGTACTTCCTTATTGATATTCTGACTAGATGGTTCTATCCATTCTTGAGAGTGGTGTGTTAAAGTCTCCTATTATTACTATATGTTTTAGTTTGCAAG
This sequence comes from Myrmecophaga tridactyla, assembly GCA_004026745.1. NCBI lineage: Eukaryota > Metazoa > Chordata > Mammalia > Pilosa > Myrmecophagidae > Myrmecophaga > Myrmecophaga tridactyla. The sequence continues at coordinate 2,309 of PVIY010057171.1, forward strand.
CTGCCAGAATGTGATATATCAGAAACAGAGCAGCTTTTTAAAAGGAGAATTTGTTGAGTTGCAAGTTTACAGTTCTAAGGGCATGAAAATGACCAAATTAAGGCAAGCCTATAAAAATATCCAATTTAAGGCATGCAGGAAATGATACCGTGATTCAAGAGGGCTGATGATGTTCAGGGTTACTCTCTCAGCTGGAAAGGCACATGGTGATACCTGCTAGCTTTCTCTCCAAGATTCTTCAATGGTTTCCCTGGGGATGTTTTCTTTTTTCATTTCCAATGTTCTCTGTCTGTGTGGGCTTTAAAGCTTTTTCCAAAATGGTTCCCTCTTAAAGAGCTCCAGTAAGCAACCCCACCTTGAATGGGTGGAGGCACATCTCCATGGAAACCATCTAATCAAAAGTTACCACCTACAATTGAGTGGGTCACATCTCCATGGAAACAACCAGAAAGATCCCACCCAGAAATATTGAATGAGGATTAAAGGACATGGCTTTCTGGGGTACACAACAGATTCAAACTGGCACACTATAGAACTGTCACTTTCTCCTTTCAACTATATCAGTATTTGCTTCACATATTTTGGGGCTCTGATAATGAGTACATGTATTTTTATCACTTACATATTCTTGTTGAATTGTCCCCTTTATCTGTATATAACAATCACCTTTGTCCCTCATAACTGTTTTTTTTCACTTAAATTATGTTTTATCAGATATTGTAATTATATATTCACCCCAGCTCTCTTTTGATTACTATTTGTGTGATATATTTTTTTCAATCCTTTCACCTTCAACCTACTTGTATATTTGCCTTTAAGGTGAATATCTTGAGGACAGCATGTAGTTGGGTCATGCTTTTGTATCCATTGTGCTAATCTCTTCCTTTTGTCTGCAAAGTTTAACCCATTTACATTTAAGGTGACTACTGGTAATACAGGTCTTTCTTCTGCCATTTTGCTATTTAACCTTTGTAAGTCTTATAAAATTTTTTGTCCCTCTCTTCTATTAAAGCCTACTGTTATGTGTATTTCTTTTATGTGTGTGTGGTTCCATATTGAGAGCTTTCTCATTTCTATCTTGATATATTTTTCATCTATTTTCCTTTTGGTTACCATGAGGTTACATTTAAAGTCCTAAATATAAATCGTATTTAGTGTGATATCAGCTTAACTTCAATAGCATACATATATACTTTTCACATATCTCTCTGTTCCCTCATCATTTTTGTACTTGTTACTACCTATTTCTTTGTACATTTTATGTCCAAAAACTTAGATTTATCATTACTTTTTATACATCTGCATTTTAGCTTCTGCAGGAAGAAGTGGAGTAACATATTAATACTATACAATAATAATAACATTTATAATTACCCAAATGGTTATCTTTACTATAGGCTCTATTTCTTTATGTTGTTTTGAACACTGTATAGTGCCTCTTCCTTACAGTATGAAGAACTTCCTTTAACATTGCTTGAGGGCTGGGCTAGTGGTGACGAATTCCCTCAGGTTTTCTTTTTCTGAGAATGTCTTAATGTCTTCCTCATTTAAAAGATATTTTTATTGACAAATTTCCACACACATCCCTAATATGGTGTACAATCAGTGGAGCACAATATCATCATGTAGTTATGTATTTATCTTCATGATTATTTTTAGAACATCTGCATCAATCCAGAAAAAGAAATAAAAAAGAGAAAAAACTCATACATCTCATGCCCCTTACCACTCCCTCTCATTGGCCTCTAGTATTTCCATCTACCCAATTTATTTTATCCCTTAACCCCCATTACTTATTTATTTTAACCATATATTCTTACTCATCTGTCCATACCCTGGATAAAAGGAGCATCAGACACAAGGTTTTCACAATCACACAGTCACATGTTAAAGTGATATGATTCTACAGTTGTCTTCACAAATCAAGGCTACTGGCACATAGTTCAACAGTTTCAGGTACTTCCCTCCAGCCACTCCACTACATCATAAACTAAAAGGGATATCTATATAATACATAAGAATAAACTCCAGGATATCCTCTCAACTCTGTTTGAAATCTCTCAGTCACTGATACTTTATTTTGACTCATTTCTTTCTTTCCCTCTCCCTTATTTTTGAAAAAAAAGTTTTGTTAAATATAACATTATTGGCTAGCAGTTGTTTTTTTTCATCACTCTATGTATTTCAACCATGCCTTCTTGCCTCCATGGTTTTTGATAAGAAACCAGGACCCAATCTTATTGGGATTCCCTTGTAACATAATCCATTGCTTTTCTCTTACATTTTTTAGAATCCCTCCTTTTCCATTGTATTTGATAATGTGAGCACTATGTGACAGCCTGTATTTTTCTTCATGTTTATCCTGTTTAGTGTTCTCTTCCATTTTGGATGTACCTGCTCACATCTTTTGCTAAGTTTGGTAAATTATCCAGCATTATTTCTTTGACTATTCCTTCTGCACATTTCTCTCTTTCTTCACCTTCTGGGACTCTCACAGTACATATAGTGTGCCTGATGGTGTCCCAGAGGTGTCTTAGGCTTTCTTCACTTTTAACATTTCTTTATACTTTCTGCTCCTCAACCTGACTTATTTCAAGTGTGTTGTCTTCAAGTCACTGATTCTTTTGCCAGTTCCAACCTGCTCTTGAAATCCTCCTGGACGTTTTCATTTCAGTTATTATGGTTGTTCTAGTTTGCTAGCTGTTGGAATGCAATATACCAGAAATGGAATGGCTTTTAAAAAGGAGAATTTAATAAGTTGCTAGTTTACAGTTCTAAGGCTGAGAAAATGTCCCAATTAAAGCAAGTCTATAGATATGTTGCACCGCCCAACACACTGTATATTTTAATATTTTTAAATGTTACCTCTAGGATTTACTCTCTTGGATATTATTTCTTGGTTTCATAGGCAGCTGGTGATAAAGAGATTTTCTTGAGCTTCAGCCTTCCCATCAGGAAGATCTGCCAAGGGAAGGTTTTCCGTATCTTCCAGGACCTCTGTCATGTCCTGGGTTTTTGATTACTAGTTCTTTCAGTGTTCCCCAGTTTACAGCACTTTAGTGGTCACATCTGTTTCCTAGGAGACAGACCTTCCTCTCCTAGATATTTGTAGCCGCCAGGCCTTTGTCTCAGACTATCTGCCTCTTTGGCTTTTACATTCCTTTTGTTGTCTCATGCTGCTTTTATGTGGAGGGGTAAATTCTGGTAGTAAGATCACCACAGATATGACTTTCCCAACCAAATCAGGGCCAGGGACCCACAAAGGGGGCAAAGAGCAGCTCCAAAGTGCCCTGGAGAAGGAATCAGTAAGGGCACCAAAAGCTTGTCTGATGTCTCTCCAAAGTTGGGATTTCCTGACCTGCCCTGCAAATGCAGCCCTGTAACTGACTGTCTTGTGAAGCCCTGAGGAAGATCTTCAAGTCTCCACTGCCCCTGCCTCTGGCTCGGTAGGATTGAAATGATGGCTGCCACTGCATTTGTCTGAGGCAGGTTGAAACAGTTGCTTTCCTCAGAGCTGTGACCCAGTCATCCAAATTTGCTAAGGAAAAGCCTTGATCATTGATTAGTCATGCCCTTTCCTTCACCAGCAGCTAGCCAGGACCCCACAGTGGCCTTCTCTGAGGGTAGTGGATGGGTACCAGTAGCCCCCACAAGGAGAGAGCAATTTGCATTTCTTTACCATAATTTATCAGTCTCCTTCTTCTGCTCTTCCCTGAATGTTGTAAAGTGTTCTTTTGGTCTCAGGGATTTCTAAATAGTTGTTTCAACTGTTACTGCTTGTTTAGTAGTTGTTTTTGGTAGAACAACTGAGTCCTGGAGCATCCTACTCTGCCATTCATCTCAGAAATTCTCCCTTTACTATGCTCTTTCACTATGGATTTCTTTGATTTAGTAGAATCATTTCTTGAAGTTTCTCCCCTCTCACCCTACCATTCAGATATCAAAATTTATCTCCTACTGTGAGTCTCATTCATTCAAAGCTTCACTAAATATTTGGATAAAACTTTATTCTCAACTTCATCTCTTTCTGTGACCACAAAAATTTTCTTTCGTCTACATGCCATCATTGCTTACTTGTGTTCTAGTCTGCCAAAGCTGCTAGAATGCAACACATCAGAGATGGATCACCCTTTAATAAGGGGATTTATTTAATTTAAAATGTATAGTTCTTCAGAGGAAACACAGCTAACTTTCATCTGAGGGTCTCTGTTACATGGGAAGGCATATAGCAATGTCCATTGGCCTTTTCTCTTGGCTTCTGGATTCTGATGATTTTCCCCAGTGTGATTTCTTTCTGCATCTCCAAACATCTGGGCTGAGCTGCTTGGGCTGTGCTGCATTGAACTCTCTCTTTTAGGTCTACAGCTAATTCAATTAAACTTCACTCATTGTGGAAGATACGCCCTTATCTAACTGCTGATGTAATCAGCTATAGATGAATTTCACATGCTAATGATTCAAGGTCACAGCAACAGAACTAGGGGGCATCATCACCTGGCCAAGAGGACACCTGACCCAAATTACCACAGACTGTTTTGAGCAGTCTCATTGTTTCTTCTCATTCCTTTTTTCCATACATTCTCCAAAGGGCAGCCAAAGTGGTCATTTTTAAAAAACATTTTTATCATGAACTGCGACATATAAAAAATGCAATAAATTTCCAAGTACATTGTAACAAGTAGTTATAGAACAAATTTCAGAGTTGGGTGTGGGTTGCCATTCCACAATTTTGGATGTTTCCTTCTAGCTGCTCCAAGTCACTGAAGACTAAGAGAGATATCAATATAATGATTCACCAGTCATAATTGTTTGTTAAGTCCTATCTTCTCTGTTATAACTCTTCCTTCTCTTTTGATCCTTCCAATCTTAAGGGGTATTTGGGCTTCGCACTTTCTAATGTTTTCATGTTGGGAAGGAGAACTAGCTGACGTTCTTGGGGAGGCTGATCCCTTTAGGCTTCAGGACTTATCTGGCCTAGGAATCTAACAGGAGATTGTAGGTTTCTAGAAAGTAATCTTGGTATATGAAATTTCTGTGGAATCTCAGAGACCTTCGTGTTCTTTAGGGTTAAGAGGAATGGTGCTGGTTGGGGGTTGGCAAATCAGGATAATTAGCAATATCTAGCTAAAGCTTGCATAAGAGTAGCCTCCAGAATAGCCTGTTGACTGTATTTGAATTCTCTTAGGCAATAATACCTTATTTTGTTACATTTCTTTTCCTCATTTTGATCAGGAAGTCATTGTCAATCTCACAGTGTCAGGGCCAGGCTCATCCCTGGAAGTTACATCCCACATTTCCAAGGAGACTTTCACCTCTGGATGTCATGTTCCATGTAAAGGAAAGGAAAATAATTTTCCTTGCAGAGTTGTACTTAGAGAGTGGCCACATCTGAGCACAAAAGAGGTTTTCTGGAAATAACTCTTAGGCATAACTATAGGTAGGTTTAGCTTCTTGCTATAGGAATAAGCATCACAAAAGCAAGCTTCCAGGTTAAGGGCTTGGCCTAATATTTGAGACAGTATCAGGGCTTCCCTGGTGGTAAACTCGGAAAAAAGTTCCACATTTTTTTTCTCCTGACCTTCAAGGAACTTTGAGTACTTTTAAAGTAACTGCCCAACATACTCTGCGATGTATCTGGGTATTACCTTAAGCCATACAGAATTACAAGCCCTCATTCTCATTTTGGGCTTCAGATGTTTGGGTTGTTTAAATGACCTAATCAGACATGTTGCTAGATTATTGCCACAGAAAATTTAGGTTTTGGACAAAATAAACCTCTCTTCTTTTGGTCTCATACAGTAGATGAAGTTCTAAAATACAGATAATGTCATCTTACCCCTGTATTCTGATTTACCTTAGTCCTGACCCAGTCAGCTTTTTTATCATATAGAGGATGTTTTGTTTGATTCCTATTTTTGAAGTGTTTTATCAGAAAAAAATGCTGAAATGTGTTGCATGCTATTTCAGCATCAGTTAAGATGATCATGTGATTTTTCCTTTTCAATTTGTTAATGTGCTATACTACAATGATTGATTTTCTTGTATTAACCCACCCCTGCATTTCTGATATAAACCCCACTTGGTTGTGGTGTATAATTATTTTAATATGTTGTTGGATTCTGTTTGCTAGTATTATGTTAAGAATGTTTGCATCTATATTCATTAGAGATATTAGCCTGTAGTTTTCCTTTCTTGTAGCATCTTTATCCGGTTTTGGTATTAGAGTGATGTTATCTTCATAACATTAGTTAGGTAATGTTCTTTTCTTCCTCAATTTTTTTGAAAGAGTTTGAGCAGGACTGGTGTTAGTTCTTTTTGAAGTGTTTGAAAATTCCCCTCTGAAGCCATCTGACCCTGGGCTTCACCATGTAGGATGACTGATTGAATATCTTCACTTGTCATTGATTTGTTGAGATATTTTATTTCTTCTCAAGTCAGTGTAGGTGGTGCATTGTTTCTAGGAATTTGTCCATTTCATCTAAGTTGTCTAGTTTGTTGTCATAATAGTTGTTCATAGTAACCTCTTATGATTTTTTTATTTCTTCGGGATGCATGGTAATGACTCCCCTCTCATTTCTGATTTTGTTTATTTGTATCCTCTCTTTCTTTTTCTTTGTAAGCCTAATTATGGGTCCATCAATTTTATTGATTTTCTCAAAGAACCAACTTTAGGTTTTATTGGTTCTGTTGTTTTTGTTACCCAATTCATTTTCTCTTTTTCTGCTTAAATCTTTGTTATGTCTCTTCTTCTTTTGCTTGGGGTTAGTTTGCTGTTTTTTCTTCTCTGGTTCCTCCAGTTGAGCAGTTAAGTCCTTGAATTTTGCTTTTGCTTTTTCTTCTTTTGCTTTTGAGGGCAATACATTTCTCTCTCAGCACTGCCTTTGCTGCATCCCATAAATTCTTTTATGTTGTATTCTCATTATCTTTTGTCTCTAGATATTTGCTGATTTCTTTAGCAATTTCTTATTTGACCCATTGATTATTTAAGAATGTATTATCTAATCTTTGTATATTTGTGAAAGTTTTGATTCTTTGGTGGTTATTGATTTCCAGTTTCATTTCGTTGTGATCAGAGAATATACTTTGTATAATTTCAATGTTTTTAAACTTATAAAGACTTATTTTGTGTCCCAGCATCCTGGGAGAATATTCATTGGGCACTGGAGAGGAATGTGTACCCTGGTATTTTGTGGTGTAACAATCTATATATGTCTGTTAGGTCTAATTCATTGATAACTTGTTTAATTTCTCTATTTCTTTGTTAATCCTCTGATTGTGGAGAAAGTGGTGCATTGAAGTCTCCCACTATTATTGTTGAATGTCTTTTGCTGTAAACTACATGCTGCCTCATGTACTTTAGAGCTCCTAGATTAGGAGCATAAACATTTATGATTGTTATTTTTTTCTTGGTGAACTGTCCCTTTTATTAATATGTAGTGTCTTTCTTTGTCTCTTTTGATGTCTTTACATTTAAAGCATATTTTGCCCAATATTAGTATAGCTACTCCTGCTTTCTTTTGGTTACAGCTTGCATAGAACATATTATTCCATCATTTCGCTTTCAATCTATTTGTATCTTTGTGTCGAAAGATGGGTCTCCTATAAGAAGCATATGAATGGATCATATTTTTTAATCCATAGTGCCAATCTGTATCTTTTAATTGGTGAATGTAGTCTGTTAACATTCAAAGTTTTTACTCTGAAGGCATTTGTTTAATCTACCATCATATCCTTTGTGTGTTTTTTAAATTTTTATTTATTTATTTTTTGGGGTGCATGATCCGGGAATTGAACCTGGGTTTTTCACATGAAAGGCACTCATTCTACCACTATCCTTTGTTTTTTATTTGTCACATCTATATATTATTTTCCCTCTTTCTTTTAACATTTAAGTTACCCTTATTAGTAGTCCTCAACTTTGTGCCATCCTCTAGAACTCTCTCTACTGTCTTTTTTGTTCAGCTGACAGAACTCCCTTCAGTATATCTTATACAGTTGGTCACGTGTTCACAAATTCTCTCAGGCTTTGTTGGTGAAAATTTTAATCTCTCCCTTATTTTTTTTTGCATGGGCAGGCACCAGAAATCGAACCTGGGTCTCCAGTATGGCAGGCGAGAACTCTGCCTGCTGAGCCATTGTGGCCTACCCTCTCCCTCAGTTTTGAAGGACAGCTTGGCAGAATAAAGAATTATTGACTAGAAGTCTTTCTCTTTTAGGATCTTAAACATATCATACCACTGCCTTCTCACTTCCATGGTGTCTGTTGAGTAGTCCAAACTCAGTCTTATGTTTTTTTACTTGTGTGTTATGACTCACTTTTCTCTTGCTGCTTTCAGGACTTTCTTTGTCTCTTCAACATTTGACAGACTGATTACTAAGAGAGTATTAGGGGTTCTTTGGGCTTCTTTGATTTACATATTTATGTCTTCTATAAGGTTTTGAAAGTTTCTCCCATTACCTCCTCAACTAATCTTCCTAGTCCTTTACTTTCTCTTTTGGGACCCTAATGATCCTGATATTTGTGTGCTTCATGTGGTCCATCATTTCTCTGAGATCCAATTCAATTTTTCCATTTTTTCTTTTGCACATTAGAGTTTAATTGTTCTGTCCTCTAGTTCACTTATTCTTTTATATATATGTTGTTGTTGTTGTTGTTTGGCATAGGCAGGCACTGGGAATCGAACCCAGGTTTCCAGCATGGCAGGCAAGAACTCTGCCACTGCGCCACCATTGCCTGCCCTCTAATATGTTTTTAATTTGGTCTACAATATCTTTCATCACTGTAATATCTGCTGGTTTTCTAGTCATTTTTTCAAATTCTTCTTTATGCTTTTCTAGTGTCTTCTTAATGTCCTTTATGTCATTAACCAACCCACTGATTTACTTAGGAAAGTTGTATGAACATCTTTTATATGTTGTTCCAAAGTCAACGTCTCCTCTGTTGTTTTAACTTGGTCATTTATTTGGTCCAAATCTGCCTGCAACTTCATATGCTTTGTGATTATCTGTTTGCTTTGAGCTTTTGATTATCTTGAAGGAGTTATTTTGAAGGTTGATTTCCCCCAGCCATCTAAGGTTTTGTATTGGGTCTGCATTGAAGATCTCCTTTTGCAACTTGGTTCATCAGTAATTCCTTGGCAAACCAACGCCCAGACCTCATGCAGGAGATACAGATCTACTTGAGTATCTGTTTGAAACTAGATTGATAGGCAATTTGCTGGTCTGAACTTTCCATTTCTTCCCAGCAGATGGTACCCATGGGCCTCCTCTTACCTCAGGCCCACCTCTCCCCATATGTGGCAGCCAAGTGAGCTGGATAGAGAACTGGTGAAATTCCAGCCAGGTTTGCTGCTCCAGGTACATGCTGAAAGCTGCCAACCCTGGAGCTGGGGTGTGGGCAGTGTGCACCTCAGTGGCGATTCTGCTTATGAGCCTGATGGGGCTGGTGGTCCTTGACTCCCACTTGGAATTACCTTATGTTGTGGGACTGGATATGCCAGCTGGCCCTGTCCACAGCCAACCTGGAAATGCCTGCTGGTTAAGTGTGGTGCAGAGGTGAGGGGCATGGAGTGGGTATAGCACAGTGCATGGGGGATCTGGGGGTGGGGGCATTTGGTGGAGAAGTATGGAGCACAGGGTGAGTTGCAGCACAAGGCACTAGGTGGGAGGCAGAATGATGTCAGGGCACAAGGCAAGGCATTGCGCAAGGACATGGACTATGGGGGGGGGTCAGGACATGGGTGCTCAGGGTAGAATGGGGGCATGTACTGGGGTGAAGAGTGCAATGTGGCTTGCTTCCTTTTCCCTACTTCCCTGTCCATGCACTTCTATGGCTCCAGGCCTCCATACAGAAAAGGCACTGGTAAGCTGTGTGCACTAGCTGGATGATCTGTATGAGCAGAGAAAGCAAGTTTACTGGCTTCTGGCTTCCCCAAGGGAACTCTGGGCTGTGAATCTGAGGGGGATGATATCTCAAGCTAGCTCCAAATGCAGGCATTTTCCTGTGCATAGCCTCTTGTCCCCTGTGGAATCCTGAAAGAGCCCCCTCACCCTATTATCTGCATCGTAATTCCTCAGCTTTTGCATTCAGGCCCTCCCTATTTAGTCTAGAAGACCCTCTCAAGTCATTCATACTCTGGAACTTGTCCTGGCAGTTTTACTGTAACTTCTTTAGTGGTTCCTTGGAGCAGGGGTGAACTCAGCCTTCCTATACTGTCATCTTCCCCTAAGTCTATGAATGATTGTTTTAAGATGTATAAGGCTTTGTACGATCATATTTTTTCTGATTATATCTGTAAAAGTATAATTTTTGAAATGACATTATAACTTGGCAGTCAGGGCTCACCTTCAGGTCAGTGTGGTCTAATCCTGAAATCCTTCCTAGAAATATATTTCTAAAGTTCTGATCCCATGATCAAAATACCCTAGCCTTGATTATAGATAAGATTTCATATTATCAGACTATCTTAAACCTTCATTAAAGATGCAAGTTTCTGCCCTCTACGATACTCAGGAAAGATTTCCAGGAGCCCAATAATTTTCACTTTAAAGAACATCTAGGTATTATGATACTGAAAGTCTGTGTGCCACATCTTGAGAAACACTGATCCATATTTTCAGCTTTCTGCCTGCATATTTGCATACTGTGTCCAGGTTGACCTAGCAGAAACTTGGGAAAACCTGCTTTGGAAGAATGGTTTCCAA
>PVIY010057172.1:0-13000 GCA_004026745.1 Myrmecophaga tridactyla
AAGGGCTTTTGCCAAAGTGGAAGAGGGATGTCTCGGTTTGGAGGATGGTGGGGCTTACATTTTTGTCATGATGGGATAGAGTTAGAATTTTATGTTCATGGGACCCCTGACTCAGACCCCAGAGCAGCTGGAAGCCCCTTACAGGTGCGGTTTGAAAGGGACAACCACCCCTTATTCTGTGTGACCTTAAATTGGTCCCTGCACCTCTCACTTCCCTCATAATCTCTAGGATTATGCCCTTGCTCTCTGGGGGAGGTAAGCCATGCAGATTTACTGCACACAGTGGGCCTCATTAGAGGCAAATTAGGATCTAAAGATCCTGGCCTTGGGGCCTGCAGGCACCTTCCTGCAGGGTTTTGTGTTCTGCAGAGGTGCTAAGGTGATGCCTTCACCACTGCCACTGGGTCCCTCCAGGCTCTGCTCCTGGCAGCCACTGGTGGAGGGAGGTGGCTGCCTTGGCACAAGTCTAGGACCCACAGGTACCCCAGGGAGGCTGGGAGGGTGGGGAAGTGCACTTGTCTGGCCTCCCACTGCCTGCTTCCTGGGCAGAGACTCTCAGGGGGTGGCTGTCAGGTCCCCCAGGTGCCCCAACGCAGGGCCACAAGCACCGGCTGGGCTCCAGGCTGGCAGTGCAGAGGGCAGCAAGCCTGGACTCCAGTGGGTGCCCCACGCCCCACCTCTGGCCTCGGGCTCTGTACAGCCTCCAGTGGCCAGGTTAGTGGCTCAAGGCACTGGCCCCTGGCTGGGGTGGTGCTGCTATAACATCCACCCCTTACCCCCACAGACCCTTCAGAGACAGCCAAGGGCACCCATCCAGAGAAAGGGGCGTGGAAAGCTGGTGGTGAGCCTTTGTGACCTCACCATGTGTGGTAGTTGGATTCAGGTGTCAACTTGGCCAGGTGAAGGCACCTAGTTCTGTTGCTGTGGCCATGAGCCAATGGTACCTGAACCTCATCTGTTGCTGATTTACATCTGCAGTCGGTTAGGAGGCGTGCCTGCTGCAATGAATGATGTTTGACTTCATTGGCTGGTGCTAAATGAGAGAGCACAAGGTAGTACAGCCCTAGCAGCTCAGCATTCCTCATCTCAGCACTCACAGCTCAGCCCAGGCCTTTGGAGCTGTAGAAAGGAATCACCCCGGGGAAAGTTGTTGGAACCCAGAGGCCTGGAGAGAAGGCCAGCAGAGGTTGCCCTGTGCCTTCCCATGTAAGTAAGAACCTCAGATGAAAGTTAGCTGCCTTTCCTCTGAAGAACTAATGAAATAAATCCCCTTTTATTAAAAGCCAGTCTGTCTCTGGTTTGTTGCATTCAGGCAGCTTGCAAACTAGAACACCATGTGACCCCAGATGACCCCACCATGATGTTATGATGATGTTGACCCCGTGCCCTGGCCTGAGTCTGGCTTCAGCAGTGGTGCCGACTGAGCCCTGGCTGGCCCCTGTAGGAAAACAGCCAGGATATGCACACCCACCCCAGCCAGCCCCCCTCCCATCCTCTCCCTGCCACACCTGGCCAATTAGGGAGCTCCTTCCTGGCACAGAATGGGAAGGCCCCAGGCCAGGTAGGCAGGTCCCGTGGAGGGGAGCGCAGGTGGTGTCCAGCACACCTAGGGGACCGTCTTCCCGACCCTTCTAAACCTCCCTTCCCATATGTCCGTTACCTTAGGATAAGGCCCTGGCGTGGCTCCTGGGCTGCGGGACTGACGGCCCCACCCTCTGATCCCTGGCCCAGCACCACTGGCCTCACCATGGCTCTCCCACTGCCCAGCTCCCACTTCAGCCTTCACACGGGGGAGGACCCCCACTGGGGTACCCTCCGTTCGGCTCTGCTTTCTCCTCTGAGACTCAGCTCAGGGGTTTCCCCTCTTCAGAACACCCTTGACGCCCCAGCTGGCCCCCGGGCTTCCCCAGGTGAGGTCTTTGGGTTAGGCCTGGGGCTACCGTGCCTCAGTTCCCCTCCAAGCCCTGAGAAACTGTGCCCAGGGGCTGGGCCAATGCCAGCTGCCCAAGGGCCTGGGGCCCTTCCTCCTCCAGGAAAATTGATCTCCCCAGGGGTATAGTACAGTGGGGAGCGTGCTCCAACTACAGGCTGTGTGGCCTCTGGCAAGTTACTTAACCTCTCTTATGCCTTATCGCTTCATCCTAGGTCAGAGGATAATGCTACTTCATGACTGTGTCTGCAGCTCTGAAGTTCGGGTGTATAAAGCACGAACAGCAAAGCTTGGCACTACTAAGGGCTTTTTGTTACTTACGAGTTTTATTATTCTTGGTGTTTCCCAGAGAAGGGCTTGGAATCTGTGGCTGGGGGACCCTGGAGGGGGCAGACTAGGGCTTGGGCTTTTCCGCAGCCAGTCCAGGACAGGCAGGTGTGTGGGTGGGAGTGTGGGGGAGAAATAACCCCCTCCTCAATCACCTGCTGTGTTACCTGGGCAAATTGCTGAGCCACTCAGAACTACTTTTTTACAGGTAAAATACCTAATAATCCTACTTTCAATTTGCTCATTTAGTGTTTATTCAGCAACACTTGCTGAAGTCAGATGATGATGCTGACAGATAAAAAGAGATAAAGTGTGGATAAGGAATAAGGGTCTTGCTGGGGGAGGGACCCAGGTGGGCTGCGGTCCCCATCCCCTACCCTAAGGTTGTGCTCCTGCTCAGCTGTCCCCTCCCAAGCCTCTGTCCCGCCGGGTGAAGCTCGGGCGCCCTCTCGTGGCTACAGCCCTCCACACACCGCCCCTCGCTGGGACCAGAAGAATCTCTCCAATCCAGGGTGGTCAGCGAGCGGGGAGCGCTGGGACCCACTGCCGGCCCCTGCCCCCTGGAGCTGCACAAGAGGCCCCCAAAGGGCCGTCACTTGTCCTGGGCCACAATGTGAGTGGGGGTGGCCCTGGCCTCCAGTTCTCAGCCTGGTGTCATTATCTGTGTGTGGGGCAGGGGATGCGAGGTGGGTGGTGGGCCCACCGTTACTAGCCACCCTCCCAGAAGCCGCCTCTTCTTGGCAGGACACCCGGAGCAGCCTGGGCCCAGCATGCCCGCGAGCTTGTGGGCAGGCCCTGGAAACTAACGGCTGGTATGAGTGGGCATTTGGTGACACTGCCAGGCCCGGGCACTCGCCAGCTGGCAGCCTCCAGCCCCTACCCCAGGCCGCCCTGCCCAGTGCCTCCCAGGCTCCCCTCTGCAGGGCTGAGTGTCTCGGGCACGGCTGCTCTCCCTCGGGCGCTGTCTGATATGGGCTGGTGCACCCTCCGTCAGAGCCTCGGGCTGCCTCCCCTTCTCTGGGGAAAGTGGGTCTTGCTCTTTCTTCTTAAGCGCAGGCTACGCCCGACTCTGCTGGTGGGTGGTAGGGGAGGGGGCTGGACAAAATTCCCGAGTGAAGATGGACCAGCCTTGGGGATCCCTTTTGCCTCTTAGCCTGACTGGGCCACAGATAGTGGAGGGCAGTGCTGCGTGCATGCGTGTGTGTGTGTGTGTGTGTGTGCGCGCGCGTGCGCGCTTCTCCATGTGACCACATCCCCACGTGCCCATCTACAGGGATTCATGCTTTATTCCTTCTTTCACCATTCATGCATTCATCAAACATGATGAGGCACCTGTGCCAGGTCCTATTCCTGAAATGGTCTCAGGTAGACCCAGATCAGAATAGACAAATGTAGGAGGGGGCACTAAGCGGGCCCTGGATCTCAGAGGGTCAGCTGGAGGGTCAGCAAAGCCTTGTGGCATCCAACATGAGTTTGTAGAGGCAAGTGGGAGTCAGGCAGACCAGTACCAGTCAGTGCAGGCCTACTACGTGCTGGGCTCTGGGTGACGCTGTGTGTGAGCGTCTCACTAAGTCCTTAGTGAGTGCGGGTCACCGCAGGAGGACAGAACTTGGAGAGGTGAAGTGCCTCATCCGAGGTCGCACGCTCCCCACCCAGGCTTCGCACCCAGATCTGGCTGGCTCCTGCGCCTGTAGCTGACGTTGTTCTGCTTCCCGGGACCTCAGCGTGGCGGGCAGGCCGAGGCAGGGCGCCTCGAAGGCCCGGCCGTGGAGGGCAATGAGGATGGTGAGGACAGTGCCCGGTCAGACTGGAGTTTTGGAAAGCCCTAGTTTGATGGCTAATGTGACGTGTGTGTGTGTGCATGTGTATTGGTGGCAGGTGCGTGTAGCGCAGGGAAACTGGTGACAAGGGCTTGGCAGGAATCCAGAGGGGCGATGATGGTCACCTGAATTCAGGCGGGACGGATGAGGGCTGGGAAATGGACAGATCCAGCAAGGCTGGGTGGGAGACTGGATGTGGGGGTGGGGATGGAGGAGGCAGCAAGTGTCTGGCTTGGGAACCTGGGTGGTTGGAGTTGGGCGGGGGGGGGGGGGCATTCTCTGAGATGGGAAAGAAGAACTGGCTGTGGGAGGCAGTGAGTTCCCCCTGGGGTGACCCGTTGTCCCCCTCTGAGCTGACGCATGGACACACACACACCCAACCTCCCCCCGGGGTGCCTGGCTGGTGCCCAGCTCGGTGGCTGATGGAGGGTCAGGAATGCTGGAGGGCAGTGGTTTCTTTCCCTCTTGGCCCTGGGCTCACGGTGCCTGTGGGGGCTGGGGAAGCTCTGGGAGCCAGCCAAGCCCCCCACCGAGGAGCAAGGACCTCAACCCTGGGTGTGGTGGCCACAGCCTCCCGGAATGGACAGATGCCCACCTCCCTCAGTGTCTACATCTCACACCACCTATCTCTTCTTCCAGTGTCAGGTGCAGCCCTCTTCCTGCAGCCTGGAAGTCCCACCTGATGTCTACCCTGCGTCCCTCTGGCTGGGCTATAAGTTGTTGGCACCTCAATTTCCTCCCTTTAGGGAGAAGGCCAGTTAGGTCCCCTGCCAGCTTTTTGAAGAACTCAGCTCTTTCTCCTCCCTGCTGGCAAAACACCCTTTTTTTCAAGCCTCTGTAAGTGTCTCCTCCCTCCTGAGCACTGTGGAGTGGAGCCCATCTTATTTGCTGGGTGACCTCAGGCTTACTTCTGGCCCCTTGAGTCCTGGTTTCCTTATCTGTCCACTGGGATTAGAGAAGCCCCACCTGGCAGAGGGTAAGTCCTTAAGTTGAGGGAGGGGCACATTCCTCAGTGGGAGAGGGAGTGGGGGGGCTCGTGTCCTCCCATCAGGGTCCCTCCCTGCAGTGTGGGGGTTGCCTTTCAGGAAGTTCTGTGGGCCCCTCCTTTATGGGGGGGGGGGAGGGCTTCCTGGCATGCTGCCAGAAGCTCTTCCAGGCTAATTAAATTTTTTTGAAGCAGCTGTGGAGGATGGATTAATGAGCAATTGACCGTGCAGCTATGATCAGTGCCAGCCCCCAGCCCCCACCCTGGCACCCGGGCAGCTCCGGAAATGCCAGTAAGCCTGGGCCTCCCTCCTAGGGCTGAGCGGCCAGTGCCAGGCTGGGGAATTGTCCTGCACTAGGTACCTGCTTTGTGCCAGGCCGGGGCCCACTGTCCTGTCTCACTCTGTCCCACTCCCTGGAGCCCCTCCATAGCCTTCCTGGGCGGGAAGAGGGTAGGGGGTGGCCCTACTTACTCAGGTGATGCTGAGGCTCGTAGAGGGCAAGGCTGGAGCCTGGACTTCCCAGTAGCAGCAGGACTCCAGGCTCCTCCCAGGTCACTCCTGCTTTTAACTCTGGGGGACAGGCCAGGTAGAGTCCCCAGCATTTCTGTGGGTCTTAAGCAGCAATAAAAGGGCTGAGTACTTGCTCACCACAGCCAGCTCTGCTCCCAGAAGGGTGTGTGGCTGGGATTCTCGTGCCCATTTCACAGATGAGAACAGGGCCCAGAGAATCTAGGAGCCCAACTCCTGCCTCCCCTGTTAGCTGGGCCATCAACAAACGTCACAGTTAATCCTTTTGTTGAGCAGAGGGGGACAGAGGGCCAGCACGGGCTTAGAATAATGGTTTATGTCTGGGCCTCAGGTTCCTTTCCCACAAAACGGAGGTGATGGTAATACCCGCTTTGGAAGGGGGTTGGGAAAATTCACAGAAAGTAGCTGCCATGGGGGAGATGGTCCTTAAATAGCATCACCCAATAAATGTGTCCCTCATGCTCAGGAGCCTTCTTGCAGCCTGCCTGCCTGCCTGCCTGGGTCTCCCTGGGACCCTTGGCTATGGAGGTGAGGTGGAGGAGGGGTGAGCATTGTGCTGAGGCTGGGGGCTGGGGGCTGGGGGAAGTCTCCGCTGGCCCTTGTGAGGCAGCCGCTGCGGTCAGAGCAGCTCCCACCCCGTGTCTAGCTTCTGACAGCAGCTGAGGCCAAGGAAGTGCCAGGGCAGGGACATGCATTGGGCAGGGGGCTCCTCGGGGCTCTGGGAGACACACGGGAATGAATGCTCCAGCCCGAGCCCGTGCACGGGTCTCCTCCCCACCCCCGACTCCCTGCATCTCCATGGCCACCCCGCCATGGGCCCCCTCCACCGAAGGCATACCCCACCCCCCAGAGGCAACTAACTGCCCACACCAGCCACACGCAGACGCCTCCTGACCCTTGTGAACAGTCCCAGCTGCATATGCCTTTACTTTTGCACACGCACCAACGCATGGACCACACAGACCTATGCACATGCCCAGCCACACACACACCCGCACAAGTGTGCCCACTTTACACATCCTTGTCAGCCTGTGCACACCCACGCACCTCCACCCCCCCCAGCCATGAGTGCACATCCATTGCTGGTGTGCTGGGAAGGGTGTGGGAGGGGGTGGTGTGCTCGCTTTGGGAATTCTTCCTCCCTGGGAGGGGCACTGGCAAACTGAACACACAGCCATGTTCCCCATCCCTTATCCCTCTCCCCTGGGGACCCCCCACCTCACCCCTGGCTAGTGCTGCGTTTTTTTGCTCACTGCCTCAGCCCAGCCCTCGTCCTGGAGGGCCGTCAGTAGAGGGGCCAGATAATTCCAGACACATCCTCTCCTCCACTCTTTTCGAGGCAGCTTAGGAAGGGAGCCCCACAGTCTCCACCTCTGGAGCCAGCAAACTTATCAGCTGTGTGATCTGGAGTAGGTAACAACCTCTCTGAGCCTCTGTTTTTCATTTGTAAAATGTGAGCAATAATAGTATGCCCTTTGGGAAATGAAAGAAGTTTGCAGGTAAAGCACATAGTAGGTGCTCACTGAATGTGCTTGGCCCTCTGCCCCACTTCACAGAGGGGAAAGTGCAGCTCAGAGAGGTGAAGGAATGTTACTTGCCCACGGGTTAAGGCACTCCTGGCACCCAGTAGGTGTTCAACACAGGTGCTTTCTCTTTAGTTCTCAGAAGCAGCAGACCTAGGACTCAAACCCAGGCCTTCTGACTCTCCAGTACTCTTGCTGCTACTTTGAGCTGCTTGAGGAAGCTGCTGGGACAGCCTCAACTTCACCCTACATACAGGCTGTCACAGGGCCCCTTACACAAAGGATCAATAAGTGGCTTTCCATGAACACCATCCCTCTCACCAGCACCATTCCCTCCAAGGAGAGGCAGAGGAGCAGAGCAGGGGCTAAAAACCCGGCTCTGATCTTTCTCTTTGGATCTGGGTCTGAATCCCGGACTTACCCTCCTTTCTGAGGAATGACATTTTGGCCTCTGAGCTGGTAGTAGGCAGGACTGAAAAAGCTGATCCATTACAACTCAAACCCAATTCTTGATTTTCCCCAGAATATAGGCTCCTTCTCCCAAATATTTCTCAATCCTTCACTCCACGACTGCCCGTTCAGGACCTGCAGGGAAAAGAAAATTACCTCTGAGCATCTACTGTGTGCCTGGTGATTTCAAATAGCCCTGGGAGACAGCAATTGGAGCCCGCATTTTACAGACCAGAAACATGAGGTTCAGAGAGGCTGATACACCTGTCTAAGGACACACAGCTGGGAATGATGCAATCGAGGACGGACCTTAGTGCTGGGCTCCCCCAGGATCCCCAGGATTGGAATTGGAGTTCTGTGGAACTTGGATCCAGCATGTTCTATAAGGCAGAAACAGGGTTGGCTTCTTGGAGGAAGAGATTTTATATAATCTGGAGCCACCTCGGGGGCAGCTAATTCAAAGGCAGTGAGTTGGCCTTCGTGAGGATTCCAACAACATGCAAAGCAAGTCACCACACAGCCCCCTGCAGTGTATACAGTGATGCCTGCCAGCCTCTATAGACCTATTTGCTTCCCCACAACTTTGGGAGGCAGGGATCCTCCTCAGCCCCAGTTACCCATGAACAAAGGAAGGCAGAGAATCAGAGGAAGCCATTGGGACTGAGTGGGATAGGAAGCCAAAGTTGTGGTTATAACAATGTGTTGACAGTCTACATTGCCGTAGTAGCTAACCCTGGCCCAAGAGCATCCTGTGCATCATTTCATTTAACGTTTTGCAATAACCCTAGGGAAATAGGTGCCATTATAATCTCCATACTACAGATGAGGAAACCGGCTCAGAGAGGTTAATTAACTTGCCTGAGGCCACACAGTCAGAGGCAGTGTAGGGCATGATAGCCACACATCTGATATGAGCCTTGGTGATAAATCTCCAATCTCCAACTGAAGGGGCAGCTGCTTTTTAACTGAAGCAAACAGGAAAACAAGGCCAGGAACCCCTGTCAGGAACTCCCAGTTCTCTTACCTGGGCCACTGAGGTGACACCCTCTTTCCTCCTTGGCCTTGAGCAGGAGAACAATTCTCCCAGGGATGCCCTCTGACCATTTCAAGGACAAAGAACCAGCTGGGAGAACAGCTGGTTGGGGACCCGCCCTGTGCTGCCTCTGGCTCTCACAGGTACAAAGAAGCACTCTTTAAAAAGGACCATTAGATCCAGAGCCATCAACTCTGTTCTCCAATCTGACCCGCCATCTCCACTCTGAAAAACAATCCTAAGGGAATGTCTCAGAATTCGGGAAAAGCTTCTGGAACACAGGTATTCACCGCCTGTTTGTTTAGAACAGCAACAAATGGAAACGGGAGAGATTGTAAACCACGGGGCAGCCTCTCCACAGGGAAGGAACTTAAGAATGAAAGGAAAATGCTCACAAAATCTTAAATGTACCAAGCAGGGGACAGGGGAGCATGTTCTAAACACCCAGGGAAACAAAGGCATGAAAGGAGATCACCAGAATGTGAAAAGTGCTTGTGGTGAGACGGCACTGTGTGGGTTTTCTTTGTGTGTGTGTGTGTGTATTTTCCAAACTTTATTTAATGAGTATTAATTTTATAGTGGGGGGAGGGGATGGAGACACACACACAAAGTCCTTCATTTTATGCAACTAAAACTGCCTATCAGGATGCAAATGAGAACCAAGCAAGTGGCCCGGGTGGGGGTGGGGCAAGGTTTTCTGCCTGCCAGATCCTGCGAGGCAGAAAGTCGTTTAATTTCCTAATGCCTCCCTTCTTGGAGAAACACTGGACATCTTGGTGAAAAATGACGTGCCAGGGTTGCCAGAAATTCTTTCCAAGACACTTGCAGCCTTACCTCAGGCTTGGCCGTGGGCGTCTTGGCAGTTCTTTCCACATGTGACTCCTCTGCATTCTCTCCAAGGCGCAGAATCCTCTTTTTTTTTCTTCAAGGAAGCACGTTCCCACCTGCGGGCACTTGGGTGCAGGCCTGGAAAGGTGGACCCTGGATGTGGCATTTTATTTGGTTGATGTTCATGTTTACGTGAAGGCAATGTGGCCCATCTACTAGGCTTGAGCAGAGTGTTTCATTATACTTTGGGCATCCATCTCAGGCCTGGAAACCCCTTTCCAAGTTCTGTCACCTTCAATATCTACATGGCTAGGGGAACCCAGACGTCCCAGAGACCAAGGGGAGCCCCTGGCCCACTGCTTCTGCTTCCTCGGGGCCTATTCCTGGGTCTCTTGTGCCCTCAGACACTATTTCTCCCCAGCGAGGGTCAGTCTGCTCCCGAGGCCTGCAGAGAAGTACCAAGGTATCAAGAAGGCTTCTCGGGTAGCCCCTGCCCTGGACGGAGACCAGACTTCTGAGAAGTTCGAGGAACCTTCAGCATAGTTGTCTCTAGCCCTGATGTGAGCTAAGTCTGGAGAGGGAAGCCTGGGGATGGGGTGGGTAAATGGAATGGAGCAGGTAAAGGTGTGGTGTGAAGAAGGGCGGAGAATGCCCTGTGTTCCATGGTCACTTAATTCCCACTTCCATTTTAAGGAGAGGGAGGGTCACAGGCTCAGTAAGGGACTTGCCCAAGGTCATCTGATTTGCAGCAGAGCCAGGATTGTTACCCAGGATGTTAGGTTTCCCAAGAAGGGGGCCACGTGTCCTTTGAGGACCCTTCACCACCGGGAAGTGTATTTCCAGAGGCCCCTTTTGGTCCCGGGTGGACTCATTACAGAGAAGGGATAATCTCTTTCAGAGCAGTGTGTATTGGAAAGAGCACAGGCTCTGGCCTTGACTTTTACTGTGTGATCTTGGGCACATCATTTAACCTCTCTGAGCTTTTCCTTCTTTGTGGCCAGGGAACTAATACCAACTTCACAGGGTTAGTTTCCCCCTAAAAATGGGAAAGAAGAATTATAGAAGAAATCACTCAAGTTGCCCCTTGTATCCTCCTACCAGGCCTAGTGGGCTCATTATACGAGTGAAAACCTGAGGCTGAGAGGGTGTAATGACTTACCCCAGATCACCATGTCCTAAGTAGCAAAGCCTGGAGGTGAACCCAAGTCTCGCTGGCACCAGAGTCACCAAGAACAGTGGCCTTTGCCAGGGAGAGGACATTGGAATGGGAGCCAGCCTGGCTCTGTCCTTGCCCACTCTGTGACCTCAGGCCTTTAACTGGCCAAGCCAAAAGCTCACCTCACCTGTGCAATGACAGGGCCTTGGGAGGTCAGACAGCAGACCTGTCACCAGGAGATGTTCAACCCATGTTAGAGGGGAGTTGGGGGTAGCAGGAAGGGACAGGGGAGGGAGCAACGACAGACAGTGCCCAGCCTCTCCTGCCTGACCAGCCGGTGGTACATCCCTACCCAGACCTGGGGGGCAGGGTAGGTGTCTTCTCAGACCCTGAAACCTCCATGCCTGATACAGAGCCTGGCACAAGGCTGGTGCTTAATAACTGTTCATTGAGCAAGTGAAGCCAACCTGGCAAGTGCCCAAGACCTCCACCCCCATCCCTGGTACTCGCCTGCTCCCTGGAGACTTGGGAGGTACCAGCCCTGACCTGGTGGGAAGGTAAGGGACCCTGGGTCAGTGGCTCCAGGGGACATGGACAGCCAGCCAAGTTGGCACTGACATCTGAACTCCTGCTTTCTTTCTTACGAAGGACTTCCTCCATTTATTGAGTGCTTACTATGCGCCAGGTGCTGTGCCTCGCCTGTGTTATCTCATCTCCATGTTACAGAGGTGGAAACTGAAGCTCAGAGGGGAAAGGACTTGCTCAAATTCACGTCGAGAGTAGCAGCTAGGACTCAAACTGAAGTTCATTCTCCAGGACTCTGAAGCCTGCACTCTCAATCACTGCATCACACTGGGTCCCTAACGCCGGAGTCATGCTCCAACGACCAGGTCTGACAGTGGGTGACTTCTCTCCTTGCTCCAGGGGCTGTGCTTGCCTTGGTAACCTCCAGTCCCATCTCAGGGCTGGGCAGGCTCCCGCTGGACACCTGGCCAAATTCTGTTGTGCTAGCGCCCCCTGCTGGCCTGGACGCCTTCCTCCTCGGCCTTGGCCCTGCCCCCCTGCACCCTCCCTCCCTCCCTCCAGATTTGCCTCCTCCCTGTTCTCCTCTGGGCTCTGCAGGGCACCAACCACTTCTGCACAGCCTGACCTTCCCATCCCACCCCCCAGATCCAAAGATTCATAGCTTGGCTGCTCCAGGCTGGGGCTCCAGCAATCCGGCTTTCCCTGGACCACGTGATTTTTGTTCTCTCCCTAACCCAGCGTGACCATCCCCTGCATGGTATCTTCTAAACAAATGAGGCCCGATGGAAGGGGAACTGGTCACTGCAGCCCATGAGGGACCGGAGGCTTCTGCCAGCCTCTGCCCACCCACTGCCTGGGCCTGGGATCCTGCCCGGGACTCAGGATGGGCAGGCTGAAGAGCCCACGAGATGCTTCTGTGGACCCTCAGGTGGCTGCCGAAGCTCTTGGAAGCATCCTGGCTGACCCGCCTCTCCTCTTGCCCCTTTCCATCCCTCCTGGCAGGCCTGCACTGAGGGTGAGCTGGGGTGGGGGGCGGGAGATGAAGACGGGCCCGCACACCGGGAGCCCTCCTGGGCTCCCTCCATCGAACCTCTTCTGGCCCTAGGAGAAAGCAAGCTTGAATTTTGGAGCCAGACACTCCTGGCGTCCTTTCTTTACTCTGCTGCTAACTCACCTTGTGACTCTCTTCTCTCCTTCCCCTCAGTTTCCTCAACTGTAAAATGGGGCAGTAGTCATTCTTCTTGGTGCAAAGGGCTCAGTAGAGGGCTTGGCACAGCATTCATGTCAGGACGTGTTTGTGCAATGGATGGAGAGGGCAGGGAATCAGTGGCCTTGACTGCAAGGGACGGGGCCCCTGCTTACCTCCAGGCCACCTTCCTGGCCCTTTCCTATCCAGGTAACAGCTCCTCTGCAGGTTACCCACAGAGGTCCCACCAAGCACCCATCCTGCTGCAGGTGAGCTTCCTGTAGCCCTATCTGCAAAGAGTTCCTAGTTGTGTTTGGCGCTCAGGGCCTGGCTGAGCCTTGGGGGTATGCTGGGGCAGCTTAGAGTGGGAAAGGTGCAGGGAGGGCCTCAAGAGTCCACAGATCAGGTTCCAAGTTTGGTTCTGCCGGGTCCTCAGCTTGAACTCCAGGCAAACTGTTTTGCATCATCTGAGCCTCAATATTCTTATCTGGAAAATGGGAGTGATTAAACCTGCCCTGTTAAAGGAGCTTGCAGAGCAGGTCTCAGGCACCTTAAAGCCAGCATGTCTCCCCCCACCCTCCCATCTCAGTGGCTACCCCTGCCTTCCTCTCATTGCAGATTTGGCTGGGGGTGGGGTGGGGTGGGAAGAGGGTTCTTTTGACTCCTCCCTCTCCCCCTACCCCTTCCCCAGCCTTTCCCCCTCCTGGG